>JADANM010006225.1:235393-255706 GCA_026213755.1 Eurema hecabe
TAACATATTTTTATGATGAATAGTCTCTATTAATTTGACAAATTTGTTATAACACAAACTTTACTTTTCAAAAACATACTTTTTAATTTTTATCTTTTTATTGTTTTATTATTAGTACTAAATGTCTTTGTTATATTACTGCATTTGAAATTATGCGTATTGTATCCAAATAAATAGGTAACAACTTCAAATCTTTTATCAAATCTTTTATTCAAAAATTGTAAAATACGCCATCTGTTGAAAAACGTTTGATGCATTTCTAATATCATAAATGCATGGTTAGTCTAGTACTTAAAAAATTCAATACAGCGCCGCAGTATTGAATTTTTTTGATTAGCAAAGTATTCAAGCGCTATCTAGCGTATTACATTAATATTAGTAAAACTAGTTCATTTGTAGAATTGTTATTTTATAAGAATTGGCGTAGTTCACAAAATTGAAGCATAGATGTCACTTAAATGTATAAATTTTTATGTTTGTATTATTTTGACAATTTTTTTATAACAGAAACTACTAAATCGATGTTACTTGTTCAAAAATATACTACTTTCTTATTTTCTTTCTTCCGTTTTGTGTAGTTATATATGAATGTATGGTATTAATATTTCTGTGTAACATTGTGTGTTAATTGTTTTGTTCTGATTTTAATAAAAATAAATTCTCATAGACAAAAAAATACATTCAGTTTAACGTCGTCAGTAGCATGCAGTAGTGTATCATCTATGGTCGGTAGGATTTCAACATTTTAAACATTTTCTTGTGTTATTTAATGTTGAGCAATTTTATTAGGTAAATATATTTCACCCCAACTCCTTGCATAATTTATAAACTGAAAAAATATTTCTGTGATCATATTAGTATGCTAGTCACATGCACCATCCTTGAAACGAAATTAGAGCCACTGTAAGTAGTTACTCTCTAGTTTGGCAACCATTACTGAACTGTACCGTGGGAATTGTGAAAAGGACTCGCTAAATGTTGTAATTTGAAAGCATCATCGACCTATTTGTTTGCAGTAAATTTAACTTTAACTTGCAAAACTAGTCCTTATGGCGTTTTAAAAAAGTTTCATACTCGTTTCAATATCATGTTTAGTTTAGTATTCGTATTAGTAGTTCTTTCTGTTCCTCTAAATAAAAAACATTCAGAAAGTGTCCGATCAACTAAAATTAATTAAAAACAAATATAAATCCGACACTACTCAAAAACCAATTAATGCAGATACAGGGTTGTTTTAAAATATATAATCAATCCACATCCAAGCCCGTCGATCAAACAGAAACGAAATTATTAATTAAAATAGATTAACATAAGAATTATATCCGGATAGTTATTGGTGATCCGACGAGCTCACACTGACGCAAGTTCAAACGCAGTTACGCAAGATAAGGGTCAATAACTCGATCGAGGGTAATTGCATAACTACACATATTACGCGAAGTAACTACAGTTCGTTTATAATTTGATACGGTTATCATTAACCAAGTCGCTTTCTTCTGTATATCTCTATGTAAGCCTAACTCTTTGAAACTACGTATCCTATTTTCATGCAGTTTTTTATAGATTGATTCAAGAGCAAGTTTTATGTGTATTATAGATATATAAAATCAGGATAACCCGTCTTTTAAAAAAAATATTTCTTAGACGGATGACGCAAAAACACTTGCGCCAAAAACGTCGCGAAAGTAGTAAAACATGTATAATATAGGCTCGTCACTAAATTTCGTCGCAATAAATAACATAAATACCTAATATAAAACCGCCGCGGGCTTCGAAACTCGAAGCCTCCGCAGTCCACATTCTTCGGAGAGAAAAGAGTTGTGTAACTCCACTTAGGAAGGTTGCGCCTAAAATTAGGAAGTCGTAATTCATTTCGGATGTCTTGATAGTTATATTTCTACGTTTGTAGCGTTGTATCCACTACTTCTAGATCTATTTTGTAAAAAAAAAAGTTTAATAAAGGCCCATTATAATATAATTATATATTAATATTGTTATACATATACAGCAATACCAACATAATTATATATTAATATTGTATTGTACCTACATGTTTAATGTCAGTAAAACAACAGGGAACGGCTAAGACTGTAAACTAGCTTGTCTTACTTTTCTTGTTTATAATGAACTATGATCCTTAAAATAACACCAACATGCGTAATGATTACAAATTTTCTTCTAATATGTTTTGTTATATCTAACTCGAAGTAATTATAGTGGTCAGTCAACTTACGACTTTACTTGTATCATTTTGTAAATCAATGAATTCCATATCTCGTGTTATTATTAAACTATGATTCGGCCTTTGAAATGTATGAAACCCTATCTAGCTTTCAACAAATTGACGCGATGGCCAGCGAAAGCAAGAAAGCTCAAACATCGGGAGATATCAATAAATAATATAATGTGTTAATAGACGCGCTGAGGCTGGACGGTTGCGCAACGAAGAAAGCCGGACGCGAGTGTTTACCTACTTTGTTATACACCCGTACACCCGTACACCCGTACACCTGTACACTCCACTACACAAGTATAATCAGTAGTAACATACTGAATATTACAAAACATCTTTATTTTTATCTCCCAAAATTTATGTTTTATTATTGCTTAAAATGGTGTTCCCTGTATTTTGAAAATGGTTAAAGATTGAGATGATGAGGTCTAAAATAATTTAGCATATGATTTGTAATTTAGAAATTTAATACATTATCTAAATGATTTTATCGGACTAAAGTAAATAATATTTATTTATTTATTATTTAGAGTTTTTAGTTACTCATCCTTTGAACACTGTTCATCACACAATCAATCACACAGAACATTGTTCACTCTTAATAAATAATTTTAAAGCAACTATTAATAATGCGGGCAAAAGTGATGACAGTTTTAATTTAAATTATACTTGGACATATGTAACGTTCATATAAGGATATAATATCAAACGACTAATCATCCTAAGTAGATCTAAAATATGTATGCCATATTTGTTATCATCATAACATAATTATATACAGTAATTACTGTGAGTGATTAAGAAATTATCTAGCAATGACAAATTCATGTTATTCATTATTTAGCATACAATTTATATGTCATATAAACATTTATACTACGTAATATAATTACAATCGCTTCTCCGCGCGAGTGTACACCACATTCTTGTAAAAAGGACTAATGCGACGCGAAGCGTTACGGTATCATTGCATCAGTAATATGTCGTCTGTACGTACATAGTACATACTGTATGCTATATGTTACATACATTACAAGCCTGGCTACACTCGTGTAACATAGCTCATGTGTCATATTGACCATTTGTTCCTTACTTAATAAAAGTAAGTATATGCTGTTAATAAGTAGGTGTTTCTTGTTTAGATTTTAAATTTGTATACGTTCATTATACAACATTTTTAAATTAACAATTGATTAAATTTGTCCATGAACAGGTTTCGACCTGATGTGGTGATATAATTCGTTTTTTTTAAATTTTATTTTAGAGATAAAAAATCTTCTTGATGTCGTCCTGAAATATTAAAAAAAAATATTTTAAATTCTTCCACACATTAAATCAGACAGTTGCTATGACACCACGCCATTTTGTGTAGAGAAGCTCTAAAAGTCTAAAACGTTGACTTGTTCTTCCGCAAGAACTCAACAGTTATTCATAAATTTAATAGTTAGATTTTTAATGTAATAGAGCCATCTCGTTAGGCTGAATTGGGCGGACAAGAAAACATGCGTCAAGTAATAATTGTTAATAGTAATTATGTTACCAGCACTTACCGGACGAAACGCAAAGACATCTCAGGATCCCTTATAATAATCGCGAGTGACGCCATAGGCAATAGCTAGGCACGGAATTAAGCTTATCATTTGTGTATCGTGAGAATTAACCCAATTATAGTGTAACATCATTCAATACCAGTCAATAGAAGTCAGCGAATACGTGAAGCGTCGAACAGTTGGCTATCATTTCGCAAGGCTTTGTGCGTGATGTGAAATGGACCGGCAAATTGCGATCTGAGATCACTAAATTATATGCTTATGAAGTTACGCACTAGATCAATATACGAGTACGATCAAATAGTGCTTGTGTTTGATCAGGTGACGATCAGTTATAAAGTCTTTGAAAGTAAAGTTTTTAAAATCATTGAAGCCTCTGTTTGTACTCTCAGCTACATATAATGTGTTAAGTTTTTGTAAAATACAATTCAAATGTAAATGGTTAGATTGTAAGTTATAGCTTCAGTCAAAACATTGGTACCTACTTACTACATACGTTTTACATTACGTGGCCGATTAAATGTCCTCATCATTTGTGTTAAGAAAAATTAATATCATAAGCGCGATTCAGGATTTTTCGTATGTGCTATAACTATATTTTTTAGTAATTTTGTAAGATTTAGAACCTGCCCAATAAAAGGATATTTGCTGTAACATATTCTAATTGTCGTAACCCCGTCTATACTCGTAGGTGTCATTTCAGTTGCAAGAAAAACATTCACTCAATGCGTACCTTTTGCCAGCAAGCTATATTGTTTATATGTAACTCAAATGTCGGAATACCATAAAAATCTGTTAAAATTAGTAGATCTGTCCTTAAATTTGATTTAAGTTTGAGTATTTGTCCTTAACACTGGTATGACTATATGTAAAGTAGGGGTATGTTGTAATAAAAAGATTCCGCCCCCGGGTGGGCTCGAACCACCAACCTTTCGGTTAACAGCCGAACGCGCTAGCCGATTGCGCCACGGAGGCGATGATGACCTATATTGTAGTTTTTATCACTCTGTATATAAAAAGTAAAGCCTTATTTTTTCATCTTAGAACGAACATAATATATATCTAGTTCGATTTGTTAGATATAGAATACATTCGAGATATGAAGACAACCTAAGTTGCCTTAAAAAAACAATTTTTTTGCCTCAAGACAGAATAATTTTTGGATTTTTAATTTTTATTAAATAGGTATTGAAGTTAGTTCAGCTTTTATCAAATTATGCACTTAACACATTTGTCGATTTATTTCTATATGTGTGCCCTATCATTTCTATACTAGACTTGAGCAATATCATTAACAAAATCTTATTTGAGATTTGAATATGAAATCGAATCTGCAGATACACCAATATGCACATTAATAATGAATCATTATATAAAATCTATTGTATACATCGATAATAAATAACCATTCTTTTTGAATTTTAATGAATTCCAACTCTTAAAATTAAAATTATGCTCTTTTATTATAAAATAGAAAGTGGTATCCATTTGGTTATAGAAAAGGTTCCGCTACTAAGGAAACGGATGTTATAACTTTTTGTGTCTGGTTTTTTATGTTGGTAGGGTCGTGAGAACGTCATCCTAGTTTGACGTTCAATAAGGAGTATATCCTATGTTTAAAAAAATACAAGGCCCAAAAAATAATACGTATATTGGTTCATAGAAGATATAATTTGACTCGTACTAATATTATTACGATCAATCTCTAGATGTACGAACCGAAACCATGTGATACACCTTGAAATAAATAAGAGGGTTAATTTATTGATTAATCAAAAAAATGCATAGCAACAGTCATTTTTCAAAAACGCATATAAATTGTATTCCGTTTCATTATTTCACGTACAATATCCCAAAAATTGATATGATCTAAGCTAATCTGTACAACCCAATCGCTAATGCATGTATTTCTTTCGTCTTCATGTTTTATTACATTTTACTACCAAGCCTCACATATCGGCCTCACCAAAATAGCCTTAACGAGTTTTTACACCGACGTATATAGTACTAAAATCACTCTTTCCTTCAACTCTTACTCAAGCAACCCGACCACTCTACCACCTATCGTAGCAGTCACCACTCAGTAGTCAGCACTCACCAGTCACCACCGATCAGTCGCCAACAAACCGCGCTTACAGACAGGCGTATCAATTATATTATATAGATATATATTTGTGCAACGATGAACCATTTTTGTTGTGCAGAAAATGTGATTCAATCGACATTGAAGGGATTTTGATGTTTAATGGATTTTGTACAACTGTGTGAACTATTTACTGTGAAGTTTTGTGAGAGTTTTGAACGTGAGTAATTTTTTATTTTATTTTGAGTAATTATAAAATTATTATTTCCTTCAGTTTGGAAAGTCATAAAACTAAATGCATGACGTAATTAAACTAAACTCATGCAAAAAATACTGAAAGGTATAAAAACGAGTAGGCAATGATTTTTTATTTATTTATTTATTAAAATACATTATTTCTATTTACTTATTAAAATAATTTTGAAGTTCTATAATAAGAATAAAAGTGTTGGGCACGTTAAAAAGCTTTAAAGATACATATAAAATTAAAGCATAATATGTTTCTAGAATTCCTTATTTTAACGTATGTTTTATTTATTTTATAATATATTATATGTTCTATATATCTAATACATTAGTAAGATCCAAAAATCCACTTAAAACTGCATTAAAAATAAATTTAGATAGAAACCATATTTTTTGTTAACATGGCCCTATGATTTTTCGAGAAATATTAAGCAATAATTTAATACTTTATAATCTAAATGCAATATGACAATGTTTTTAATTTACATGTACTTCCTACTTATAACAATAAATATTTTAGTGTAGTAAATCACGAATCATTGAAATGAATGCGTGTCGCGGTAAATCCGTTGTTGTTTAGAAATCAGTCAACCACTACCGCATTTCTATGTAATTATTATAAATTGATATTATTCAAGTCAAATTATAATAATTATTTATATGAAAGCTTCCGAAACCGATTTTCCTAGAGTAAGAGCATTGAACTTCAAGATGGCGAAAGTTTAAATTAATTCCATGATTTATGTCGAGTTTTCAGTTTAGATGTTAAAGAAGAGTTAAGTGTGTGTTGGTTTCCTATTCTGTATATTCCGGATGTAACCTTTTTAAATATATTTAACGGCTTACATTTCTTTAAGCCGACTTGATTAATATGAGGCTTCTCAGGTCACCTAGACCTATACATAGGTAATAGGTATGTATAATGTACCTATTCAAACTCAAAAAATAATTAATTATCAGAGTTCTTTTTCTTTAAAAGTATAAAAAAATGCTTAGCAAATATTTTCGAGGTTTAATCTCTTATTGTTAAAAGTCTGTGATTTATGACGTTATTTTTTGCGAGAAAATTTTTCGTCAGTTCATCAGTTCAGATCGTAGTTTTCATTCATAATACGTTATGATTGTTTCAGTTGAAATGCGAAAACAAGTTTTGCTTTACAAAATTATAGAAGCATACTTAAACCATAGAAAAAAATATAAAAAATATTTATGTTTATAATAACCGACACAGATAAATAACGCATTCTCGTCAGTTGTCACCGGTCATCACAGACAATGAAAAAAAAATCCCGCTTCAATCGGTATCAAGTGCTCATTAGATTTGAATCACCGAAGAGATGTATCGGTATAAACTACATTAAGGTTAATAATGACGTAAGGTGTCGGCTCTCTGCGATTTCTACAATTTTCCCACAAGCCCGCGGTAATCGATTAGAAAGTCATTTTTCTCGTATTGATCTCAGACAATACAATCCCGATACTTTCACTCGTTCAAGGGCGGCTGTTTGATCACCAAATACTAGATTACTTAAAACAATATGTTAAACAAATTATATAATATAAAAAGATGGGTATAGAAATACATTATAATCAAGGATATTCTAATTCGATATTGATAATACTTATAAATATCTAAAAAGCAATCTTTTCATAAACCAAATGACACTTTAAGTTTAAAATGTTTTTATCACACACAAATAACTTCCCAATCCACTTACTATTTTTATCCACTAATTTACAACATAGCTTACCTCCCTAATTCTTAAATAAAAATTAAGCCCTAAACAAATTTTACCTCTAACAGAATAGATAGAATGACATTATGATAGTGATATAATGATCTCCGGTTTCAAGTCCAGCGGCGACAGAGAAAGTGGTGTAAGTGGTATAACCATACTAATTTCGTTAAACCGAAGCCGACACTCCTTTGACACTAGTTACGTAATCTTGACAAAACAATTTAATATGGTATGTTTAACAAAAACAATTTTATGAAATCTTCTGTCTTCCTTTTGTCCTCAATTTTGTTTATTTATTTTATGTGTTAAAAAATAAATAATATTACATTGAGTTATAGTAACTGATCTTCCAAGTGTAAAGTGATCTCTACCAGGCAACATCAGAAATAAATATTTGGTACATACCTTTTCTTACAAATAAATATAGATATAAATAAATATTATAGTTAGTAGGACAAGTTTAATGGCATCTTACTTACTTGTTTCTTGTTTTAAAAACTTTTTCGTGTCTAAGTTTGTACAAATTCCTTTCTCTAGAAAGTAGTTATACATTAGGTATACTTAGCAACAACATACTTAAAATTTTGTGTTTCAGCCTAAAATCGTAGAAACCTTAAATGATATTTTTTTATTTAAAGAGATCGCAGATGCAAGGTTTAGCACAGAAAAGCTATTTATATTTTAAAAGTTTATTTAAAGTTTCAATGCATAATTCAAAAGTGTCAAATTAAAAATGTAAAGCAGCCAGCGAACATTGCTCTCTTATTTCGCAATGTCCAGTGTTGCTAGATGTAAAAATGTTTTATTTAGTGGTAATAATTGCAAATGTATGTAGTCGCGTGCGACGCGGCCGGCGGCCATGTAGTTCACTGTGTCGATGCGTTTCCATAACGACCGTTTTCTTTCTATTTATAAATCAGAGTTTACTAAACTTTTTTTTTTTCATTTATTTTTTTAGTGGCCAGTCTCTTTTAACTGCTTTAAATTTAAGTGTTATATCGGTCAGTCAACTGATTTTTTCTTAAATACCTATTATGGCCTAACAGAATAACACAAATACATCTATGCCTTAAGCCACTTAATTAAAAACACTTAAAAGTATTTACATGAGCGAGTTATAACATTATATTTATTTTTAATAATGCTTATTTTATTAAAATAAGAGGCAAAAATACTATTGATCAATAAAAAAGGTTTTTAAGTATTTTTAACCGCCATTTTAAGTGAACAGATACAAAAGATTGAGTTCAGCCCGTTCTACAATATCGCAGTAAAATGGAAACGGTTGGGAAACTCTCATAGTTCGTTCACATTTCCAACGAAACGACGCTATGTGTACTATGTGCGATATCGCGCGGTTTTTCTTGCATTTTCACATTATACATTCATTTAACTTTTCGAAATTTTAGAAATTCCTACTGTATTAATTCAACTAGTAGTTTGCACAGAACATAAAAAATTCTCAAGTCATTTTAAATCTATTTATACTTTTAACATTAAGAATGCGGAATATTCAACGCATTACCTCATATAATAAGATTTCTTTCTATATGATTATGCTAAAATATAATAATAAACTTAGAAACTATATTTACCCGAACCTTGACTTTCAAATTCTCACAAAACTAAACAAAATTTAAATATTAAACAACAGCGAATAAAAAAAGAAAACTATAAAAAATTATGACATACTTATGTCCAAGAAACTCCGTGTTACGAAATAAATACATATAATTTTTATAAAACTTTCGCTCGAACCGGCTCGCAGCGGGTATTTCTCTGCGGAGGTGCTAACTGCTAATATACGTACTTATAATATTACGTTACAAGCGGCACTTCAATGTAATACGTGTTTTATTATGTTACTTATGTATAACTTTGGAAACTTTGACATTTGTTTATTTTTTATAGAAATTTACTAGCATTATAGTATTACTCCTAATACATTAGTAAATACATTACCTATATCTATATAATTAAAAATGTACTTTAATAGTGACGGATAGTTAAGTTTTTTGGGGACTCTGATGTTTCTTAGGCCGCATTTTCACTTACGATCAGCCGGAACCGCGGTCAAATGTTTCTTTATTCGTCCTTAATTAAAAAAAAAACTCCCTAGTAAAGCCGGATGGTGGAACACATTGGGTTTTTGAGTCCGACACAACCAGTCGACTCTCCTAGCCTGATTAGCTACGAAAAAATATGGAAAAACGGATAACATTTAATTTCAGAGCTTAGTCTTACTCAAACTAAAAGCCAAAAATATCTTTATTCAACGAGGCTACAATCCATATTGTAACACTTCTGAATCGTCATGGTATTAAGAAATATTTACAGAGAAGAACCGGCAAGAAACTCTGCTTAATTCTTCTTATATTAGCCGGTTAAACATTGCTGATAAAGAGTTAGGTAGCATAACTCTTTTTATAAATAAATAAAAGAGTTATGCTACCTAACTCTTTTTAAGTAATTAATTTTTTTTTAAATTAAAACACTGTATTGCACACAAAGAAAAAAACAATAACAGCATACAGATACAAGGAAAACTTAAATTGTTATGCACAAAATGCGACCTTATTGCTACATAGCAATCTCTGCCAGGCAACAATAAGTAGTGTTTAACCGCTTACCAAACAAAAACCTATTGTTATCCTGACCACTGTAACATAATTAAACTTTTAAATTACAGAGCAAATAATTAATTTATCTCTTAAACAAATTTAATGTCATATTCGTAAATAAGACAACTTTGATTTTAACTTCTGAATTTCTCTACTATTTCGCAAGAAGATAGAGACACATTACTTCATAAGCAACATCTTATGACATATTACCAGCATTACAAGACATGATTCATGTTTTTATATGTATATCTATGTCACTAAACCAAGGTCATAGTGTGCTATGAGTCAGAGCCCTTTCACAACAGAGGCAGGTTTTTTTAACCATGGTTTTAACTAACATAAAAACACTAGGTTATAACGTTTAGAACTTGATAATACATATTTAATTAAACTATCGATCGAGATATTGATGAAGCCTTTAAGGTAAACGTAAGTAAACATTAATATTTTTAAAAATTTTGTGCGTAGGTTTGTCCACTAATTTACCATCATCAAATTGCCATCAAAATTGGCTTTACAGTTTTATGTATCTATCTGATTAAAGCAAGGATATAGCTATGAGACAGAGTTCTTTCACAATCATAGTGCATATTAATTAGAGGTGGTTTTAATAAACAGAATACATTTCCATGTTAACATTCACTAAAATAATATTACACACCTAATGAATTTAAGCAATCTCGTGTTACAATGTTTGTCCTCAATGGACACCTAAAGCACTTAACCAATTATAATAAAATTCGCACACCATGTGCAGTTTGATCCAACTTAAAAGATACGACAGCTTACATCCCGGTATTGCCCCGGGAACGGGAACTACGCGAGTAAAACTGCGGGACACAGCTAGTTTAATATAATATTATTATAGGCGAGTTGGACCTGTTATAAATTCTACGATAATATCGAGTGTAACTTAACATAACTTAAAAATTAAGATGTTAATATTTTATATATGATTATATTAATTGTTTTACATGAAAATATGTGTACAACGCATGTAACAATTTCCGATGTGTAAAACAAACAAATTGAAAAACAAAATGTTTTACAAAACGCTAATGTGTCGTATAATGACATCCGTGATTTCAGACAACGCCGGGATATTGTAGCAATATCACTGCTTTAATATAACGGATAACGTAATAATAAGCTCATTAATATCTGAAGCAGGTTTATTCAAGGAGTTTAGTTTTTAAGGAATTTTAGACTAGGATGTTAAATTATTTTTTTTTTGTATGAGAGTAACGAGTGTGTTGCTAGCCTTTTAAATAAACCATTGCAATTTAACGCAGTTTTTATCAATTTGAATCTGTTCACGTTATTGTTAACGATCGCAGGAGATATTTTTGTAGTTTACGGTGTCATAGATGCATAACTACCTATGTATATACATTTATATAATGTGTTTTCCATATATTTGATACGTATAAAAAAACTGAAACATACCTTCACCCCTTATTTTTAATTATTTAAATTCCTCCAAAGGTATCTCTGAACCAAATTACGTCTAGTAGCTTCGTAGCCCATTCATTACAAAGCTTAATAGTATGAACAGAAAATGACATTTTATCACAAATGTAACCACATAAAAATTCCTGCGTCACGGAATACGAGCTGACATTTTAATTTCCTTAACCGTATTATCGTCATAAAAAACAAAAGGTTAATAATAATTAATACATAATATTAAACTGTGAGCATCCGTTCAGCGAGTTTCTATAAAATTAGCGGACGTGATCAATCGGATCAATGTAAATTATATATTTGTGTAACACTGTTACAAATATCGCAGTTATTACATTAAAGCGCAATGCGAGTCGGACGTAGTGTTATAATTCGGTTTAACCAATCTGTTACATCCTTTAAAATATTATACATTTATGTTTCACAATTTGTAAGTAATAACAGAAGTCTAAATTTTTTGTTGGAAAACGCGAAGAGCTCGTAAGGTACAAATACAATCATCATTACATAGTATAAATGTAAAAGAAAGTCATTTTCTTCTGTCTGTGCTTAAATCTTTAAGATTTTTGTTCTTTTTTGATATTACATAGATTTATACAAGAAGAAGGTTTATGTGCATAAATGCTGGGCGCAGCTAGTAATAGATTAACATATTCTATATTAGAGCTCTAAATAAGATAAATTTGTACCGATAATTCATGCAAGTTTATAGAATTGTTTAAGCGTGACAGTTTAACACAGAGAAAACGTACTATACATATTATGTCGTTCTAGAAGTACATCATTTGCAATTAACCATGCGTATAAAGTATAAATATGTCAGATTACCAATGCACTTGAACTCAATCTCGAAGAAGGATATTTCACGAAGGCTTTATGTAGGCGATATATTATTGTTTTGTAATGCTACCCACAACTGACTTTGTACTTGTATCTGTGGGTTGTTATCTATGGGTAAATTTGACATGTGTCAATTTAGCTATTGACATCTCTCATAAATACATCGAAGTATTTCAAGTATGAATAACAAAAAATAAATAACTTCTGTATATTTTAACAGACCGATCAGAATCTCTGACAGAAGATTACTAACAATAATATCAGTCTTATAACAAAATAAAACGCCTCAATATCTATGCAATCGTGACTAATGACTGACATGTCCATAGATACGTACATAAAAACAAGAAAAAAGAAGAATCGATCTTTTTCTATCCATTGACGTATAATAGGGGTATATCTGGATATACGAGTATGTATAATGTATTATCAAAGATAGTATCGGGCTGCTCTTTAAAGGTTAAAAGCGTCTTACAATCAGATAATAAACCTATACAACACGTACATAAGATAATATAGGTTTTGAAAGGCCTGGGCGGCGAGTGGGCGCAAGGTGAACCTGCTACAATTATTCTATTACATAGCTAACATTATTATATTGACTATTGTACATTATGTATGTATATATTATGGTCTGAAGGGCACTGTAGCCAGCGAGATTACTGGGCTATTACTTAACATCTTGTGCCTCAAAGTGGGGAGCGTCGGTGTAGTGCACCCCCGTCCGGAGTTTGGCTTTAGGGCAAAGTTCCGGGTAGCACTGCATTGGTCTAGCATTTCTAGTACCATAAGGAGTGCGTCCAGCTCGTTGTTATACTTTATCAAATAAAAAATTAAATGTTTATATACTAAATTATGGTATGAATAAGTAAAGGTTGTATGTTGGTTGTGAGGTAGTTCGTGGTGATTTCTCGTTTATAATCACGATTTTCAGAATTATTTTAAAAACATGTTTGCAATAATATATGGCTGGAATATCACTTTTACTTACATTTCTCCATTTACACCTAAATTTAAAGGAGGTATATGTTTAGATTTTAAAGGATAAATAATTAAGTAAACAGTGAACACATACTTACTGATTTTTAAATATTTATAAACCATAGTGAGTTATACATTATATGTTTTCTACTATTACAACTTATTCATTAATTATGTAATAATGTGCCTTAGAAAGTAATTTTAATTAGTTAACTTTATAGGCATTTTAATTACGGTTTTACTTTCAAAGTGTAATATGTAAAAATTGTCGTTAATTATTATTTGTCGAAAAAAACTCCGTCATCATATTATTGACTTTGGTGTTACAACTAGCATTAATTAGCACGATTTTTTAACTAATTAAAATAAGTAAAGTTTACTTTCGCCATAGCGTTGGTTTACTTAAAGCATTCATTAAGTGAAAGTATCGATCGTTTTGAAATGTCATAAATGTTGCAAGTTTTATTGCTAATATTAACGCTTTTGGTTCTAATATGAAACTGGCAACTCATAGTTAGTTTTAAATTTCATTTTTAAGCTTATTTATCCGGATATGTTTTTTTATATTGGTTTACAGTAAGTTCGATGCGGCTTATGTTTTTATGTATTACCTACACATTACATATAAAAAGTCTTGTTTCAAAATAATGCATCATAATTTGTGCATTGTTTTTAAAATCCAAGTACACAAGTATTGAAACATTGCATTACAACGGTGTTTCGTGAAATTCTTAAGTGAAAAACCTTTACTTTTTTTATCTGTCTGTGCACCGCCTGTAATGAAGTATAGTGCACTTGACACTTCTCATGCCTGTGGTTAACATAGATTCAACCCTGAATCAACACATGGTATACTTTTATCCCGGCATTCCCACGGGAACGAAAACTACGCAACTTATATCACGGAGTGTGGCTAGTAGCCATTATCCATAGATTATAGACTACACAGACACACGGAGTCCACAGACTATATAACTCCATAATCTATACTCTACAGTCTATGGCAACAGGTTCTCGGGTCAGTGACCCAGCTGATCGGTGAAAGTATTGAACCTGACATCCAAATATTTCGAGCGAACAG
Organism: Eurema hecabe; assembly: GCA_026213755.1. NCBI lineage: Eukaryota > Metazoa > Arthropoda > Insecta > Lepidoptera > Pieridae > Terias > Terias hecabe. The sequence goes on from JADANM010006225.1 coordinate 250,235, forward strand.
CGAAAGTTGATTCATCTGGTCGGCGAGGCCGCTCTGCAGCCGGTAGTACCCATTCAAGGATTTATATTTATGTAAGACAGGTGTTTGTATCATAATAGCCGAAAGCTGCGAGCCGCGGTACGTTTGTGCAATTGTAACCAAGAAGCCTCCTTGTGAATGTAGCTTTATATAAGATAAGAATTTCCATCGATTACTCTAGATTTGTTTTTTTTTTGTAAACCATCAAAGGTTTTTAGCTAAGAATATTTTATTTTTGGGTTAAGTTTTGGAAGGAGTATAACGATTTAATATAATTCAAAACTTTAAATATATACCGTGATTTAAATACTTAAGTTGTAAGTTTAATTAATTGGGTGTTAATGTACTTAGAGTCTATGCAGAGGTTTTGCGCGAAAGTATAATAAACATACAAACATCCTCCCATCTATACTAATATACAAAGCTGAAGAGTTTGTTTGTCTGTTTGTTTGTTTAAACGCGCTTATCTCAGGATCTACTGGTTCGAATTGAAAAATTCTTTTTTTTATTGAATTGATCATTTATCGAGGAAGGCTTTAGGCTATATAACATCACGCTGCGACAAATAGGAGCGAAGATATAATGGAAAATATGGAAAAAACGGGGAAAATTATTCATCTTTGAGGGCTTCCTTTGCGTGCGCTGCGAAAACGGTTCAAGATACAAAAATAATATGTATGAAAGAATTATTCCTCTTTAAATGTTTTAAAAAAAAGTCCGTGACAGTATATGTCTATCTTCTAAGATTGACTCACTATAACATAATAATAGAAATAGATCCGACGGGGACGAAGTCGCGAGCAACAGCTAGTTTATAATATTAGTATAGATTTTAGTTAAGATAGTTAAATATTAGTATTAACTGCGATCTAAAAATAAATGTACTACTTCCTACTTTTTAAAGTAAAACATTTGTATTCAAATACAAGCACAAGTACAATTTGCAAGTGACATAATGTTTGTGTGATCCGAATAATATAGTGTGTTTTCCCACGAATAATGTGAAGTAACAAAAAGCCTTTTTGTATAATTGCATGTCATGTGTTATACAATTGTATTTAAGCGATTACAATTCACTAAGAATTATTTTAACTTGTTACATTTTTATGTATTTGTATTGATTTTAGTAAAAGTTTCTTCAAAAAAATATAAATAACATATAGTGAAGTTTATATAAACTTTAAATTATTGTCCGTTTAAAAAATCAAATTAGGATATAAAAAAGGAAAAAGAAATTTTCCGATACCGGGAATCGAACCCGAGCCTCCTGGGTGAGAGCCAGGTATCCTAGCCACTAGACCATATCGGAGTACATTAACAATGTTTAAATTAAGAGATATAAAACGAATCTCTATCTTAATTCTAATTTTTGACAACAGTAATGAAGTATTTTTTATCTTGTATCCCTTATTACACAAGAAATATATTATGTTTAGAACAATAAAGATACGTCAAATATGAAAGAATAACATCAAATATCACTGCAAAATAATTATGATACATTTCGTTCGTCACGGAATGCGTTCTTTTCCAAAATAATACTAATCTAATTATCCGACTTGCCTCGCTGCCCGTGGCTTTCTCTTCGTTACAAAACAATAAACCCAAATTATCTACGAGATACTAATGTTTACCTGCGATTCCATCTACATAAATATTTTATTATTCATTTTTGTTCTGAGTCTAGGTTATTCTATGGTATGATCGAAGCTCAATCTGATTGACTAATATTTATATATTGAAAAATATGTAGTAACACATATAACAATACGTCAATTATTCTTTACTTAAAATATAATTTAGGTAGGAAATATAATTTCTTATTCGAGCCGACTGCCTGAGCTTAAATAAAAACTGTTTCCCATAGAATTAAAATTGATTGTTTACTAATTATTGCAAAATTACAAACACGAATCAATGCCTTCTCTGTTGTACTTTTATTTTTTGCTCTATGTCTTTTGTGTGGCTAAAACGTTATCAAAATAATTACTTTGAGATTGTATTCAATACAAAAAGTTATTCATAATTTCAAACAGGTCAACATCGCCTCCGTGGCGCAATTGGCTAGCGCGTTCGGCTGTTAACCGAAAGGTTGGTGGTTCGAGCCCACCCGGGGGCGGAATCTTTTTGTTATGTTGATTAATAATAATAATTATTATTAACAGTTATGTACATTGATTAATCATAAGACATTTTGTACTATTTATTCTAATACATATACAAGACATATTCAAATAAATCCTGATAAAGTACACTAACACGCAGCTTGTAAAATATACTTAATAAAAAAGCCCAAGTCTTTAAGTCTCTCTGTCAGTTAAGACATACAGGCTCGTGTTGTCGCCAATCCGGTTTTATCGAAAGTGAAATCTTGTAACAGATGTTTGATTACACAGTTGCTATTATATTATTCGACAACACTTGACCCAATACTGGTACTCATGATAGCATCCTTGCCGGATATACACAGGTGGTCTCGACGCCTCAGTAGAATCTTTTAAACTTAATCAACGCGTTGGAATACCTTTAAATGGTAATAATTATGATAAGATAACTTCTGAACCTAATATTTTTAAACGAGATGTTATTGTTAGATGCACTGTGAAAAGGCTTCATGTTTAATCATGAGTCGAACCAAAAACTCAATATTAAATAATAAGTCATAAAATATTTTATTCTCTAAAACAAGCATTAAAAAGAAAAATAATAAATAGTAAGTAAACAAAAGCAAGCGTTTTAGCTTCTGCTGTCCCGAGACCGAAGTTCGAGATGTCAGGTTGTTTTTCAAAAGCTTTTTTTTCTGTTAAATAAGAAAGACTAAATTTTTTTAAACAAAGCTTGCTCTAGTGATAGTAATTTATATAACATACATAATATATTAAACTGTATGTAAGTACTGTGCTGTAAGTATCTACTGAGCCAATTCCGAAAAAGCTACATAATTCGTAAGTGTCATGCGAACTCCAATAATATATTAAATTAAAGGCATTGGATTTAATGCAAGTAAATCCGCGGTAAGCCACACTTAGCTGGTGTTATATAAAAAGAAAATAAAAATTCATACAAAGAAAATAAACTTTATTATACTAATATGAATGCAATTTCAGTTACCTAATTATAACGTTATTATATCATAATGTTATGTATTTTATAATGAATCTCCAATTACACATTACTCAATAGGGCTGGCGATGTAACAAAATAAATAAGTGTTCTTATATCACGGTCTCATTTTCCGCTCCAAGTTCTTTCTTACAATAGATCGTATAGAAATATTAAGTATGCAAGTATGAAGTAACTCGATGAGATGATTACCTACACGCACTTATTTTGTTTTACGAGATAAGTTTAGTTTTTAACCGACTTCAAAAAAAAAGAGGAGTTTCTCAATTCGACCTGTATGTTTTTTTTCTATGTTTGTTACGCGATAACTCCGCCAATTATGAACCGATTTGAACAAATCTTTTTTCGGCGTATAGGTACCTCAAGGGTGGTCCCATTTAAATAAAATAATAAAAAAACAAACTCCAAGGGTGGAAAATTGGGGATGAACCTTTTTATACGCAATATCTCCACCGATTATGAAACAATTTGAACGATTATTTTTTTGTTGAATAGGTATTATCATGAAGTGGTTTTTATTTTTTTAAAACAGTTAATTATGTAAGTACATATTTTATTACGCTGTGCTGCGGCTTAAAACTAATTAGCTTTTTTCTTCTTATTACCTGCATGAAGTAAAATCACATATTATGATTATCAGTTCATGTCATAGCCATAGCTTTTCCATAGTAAAATGGGTTACTAATTTGTTTAGACGATCTAAAGGTTCCACCCTACGACGTTACAAACACAAACAACTAGAATCTGTTTCAAATTCGAAAAGTAATTTGATTATGTTGTTCTCCTTCGTCACAAAAGCAGTCTATAATCAGATCATATGTACTATCTATAAAAATAAAAAACGTACACTTAAAATTCTCTATTTTTATTATTTGTGTTTGAGGTTTCTAATAAAGATGTTTCCTTTATATTTTTATTTAATTTAGAGACATTTTAATCACTACCATTAATTGTATAGCTTTATTGTATTGAAGTAAGATAAGCAATGACATTATGACCTTATTCTAACATAAAATATCGGAATAGTATCTTACATAGAATGACAAGTGACGAGATCTATACATATTATAAAACTTTCCCTTTTATGGCGAAGTGTTAAGATCTTTCTAAAACCTGTCGGCGATAAACGGAAGCGTGTCCGGTAAAAGTGAATAATTTCCATGAATATATTAACTGTTTCCTATAAATATAATAGACTTATATTTAACTAGGTAAGTATAGAATAATAGAAGATAGAGGTATAATAGGCTTTGTTACTGAACTATTTTAGAACAAAGATTGTGGGATTCAGGCCGGCTAATAGAAATTAATGTTCATTTATTTTATAAGAAAAAATAAAAACATACCTACCGAATTTTTTCAACACTTCAAATAAGAAAATATATAACAATATTGTTGTCTAATATTAACTAGGTAATATGCAGTCCCTACTTTAAGTACCTACTTAAGATTATGTTTCTGTCCAACGCAATAATTATACTCAAGAAATTGCCTTTAACGTTTTTGCCACCGAGATTACTTTCATTGCCATATGTTATATATGTAGTTACAGTATGAAACTCCCATTACGTATAACTTACTATCCAAAAAGCATTCTACAATAAAACGAAAGTAATAGCTAATACCAGAACCGGACCAAACCACATACAACCGGACGAAACCGGTTTGAAGCGGTTCCAGCATCATAGCAATGGTTAATAGTATCCCCGCGTTCCTGTCATTTCTTTATAATTTCTTAACTTTCGATAAACAATTATATTTCGATTTTGTGTCTTGAGCAATGAGGTATAATTTTCTTTGCCTTAAGCGGTCTCATCTTTAAACATCCTGAGTTATAATTTAGTTATGTTATAGTTATGACAAAATATTATATTAACTATACTTATTAGGATCTTAGTAAATACCTATATAATAAGGATTAATATGAGGAAAAATTACAAATATTCCAAATTGGAATATTAAACATATAATGTATGTCGTAACTAAAAACATGGATCTTTAAAGTTTAAATTCCAAATACATTGATTACCAAAGATTTCCTTCCGTTCAACCATTTCTCTATAATTTTAAACAATAACCTACAATCGGTTATAGCTCTATAATTTTGCCTGCCTCGAGAACGCCTTCCTTGATGCTAAAGATTATAATTTTTTACTAGAAATAGGTAATGTAAGATGCAATTTGTGTATCTTATCCGTTTTACTTTCTCGCTGACTATGATAATATGTTTCATGGGTGTCGAGGAAATGCTGATTAACTTATACTTTCAAAAGAAAGTTCTAGTGGTTTGCAAATTTTGATAGAAATGAGTCTTTACTGGAAACATCTGGT
>JADANM010006225.1:259950-271517 GCA_026213755.1 Eurema hecabe
AAAAAAAACCCCTCTAAGCAGTATGTGATAATGTGATACTAGTAGGCACCTACGTACGTCAAGTTTATTGTCTTTGCTGAACGCACCGTTGGTCAACGCTCGGCTGTCACTGAAAATTGAAATTGAGAGAGTACATCCGCATTCCGCCATAACGACCAGTACACGAATTCTTCACTAGCTAATCCCTGCGGCTTCACTTGCCATAGTGCCGTTAGTGTCATAATATAAAGGAAGTTATTACTTTTAAGAATCAATTATAGCTGGAGTTCTTTTTTCATAAATTATCTTTCTATTTCTGTTAAAAAAAAATAAATCGTGCCAGTAGTTTCAAGGCTATACAAACTAAGGTTAGTTAAGATATAAATTTTATTTTATAAATAATCAAATCTGTTGAAAATGAATAAGCAAACAGTCTCGCTTTTCCCGCCATTTTCTCTGTCATTACGCACTTTCGCGCCAGTGAGTCGACCGACGGTGAATATAGTGTTTAATTCTTAGCATAATTATGTGACATTCATAATAACAAGCGAAACGATAGCCTTCATTTCCTTTTAACTAAATACTTTATTAAATCTTTACTAATATTATACTAGAAACAATGTGAAACATTAAAAATTTTATTTTTTGTACAGTGTGTGCGGTGTGCCATATATGTACAGACATAGGGCTATATTTGGATATGCATTAATAAACACAAAACTATCTGGCTACGGGTAAATAGCGTGTGGCGATGAGTATTCTAATCTACCAAACTTATTCATATTATAGAATTTTTCTATAAGAATTTCTCTGTCTCGTTCGTAAAAGAGTATCTGGAGAAATATTTATTTTGTGCAGTCAAAATTGGAATAAAACGTCGTACTATTTTGGACATTCAATAATTACTTATCTTCCCATCGTAGTACTTGTTTCTACATATATTTTTTAGTAGGTATATCTTTTGCAATAAGTTAGATTACGTTATTTTCCATCCAAACACCAATTTTCAACGCTTTTGGAGATTTCGCAAGCGATCATACAGTTGCTCAACGATTCGTGTGCTTTAGTCACGTAACGGACAAGGTTTATACAAGGGTATATACGAATCCTTGCCAGTTTCGCCATGCGTTTTAATTGACTCGAATCCCATTAATTCCGATCATACTGTAAGGGCGTTTGTCTTGTGGGCTACATGAGTAATGAGATTTACGTAATAACGTTACGCTCAGAGCTGCGTTTATGGTAAACATGCTATGTGATAGTTCTACTAATTCCTAGAAAAGTAATCGAATAAGAAACATAATTGTTTAACGCAGTTATTTGTCTTTAAATTTTAGAATGACAATGTAGATTATTAATAACACATTGACAATTTACATCAAATGAAAAACAATGTTATTTATTTTTTTATTTTTTAAATTTCAGATGGCGCACAAAGTGCTAGCCTGCATTTTACTTCTGGCGCTTGCGTCAGATGGGAAAGAGAAAACAAGATGGTCACGGCAATTGAGCTCGTATACAGCAGATATCAGCGATTGGGTGCCTCTGCCGGCTCCAGTGGAGAGAGAACCCGTACAGATACGACGTCAGGCCATCGCAGAACCAAGAATCTTATCCGAGCCATTCCCCGGATTCGCTAGGCCAACTGGATTCAATCAAGAAGACTTTCCGCCAAGACCCCTTTTCAATGCCCCGGCTAATCGGCAACTCTATCTCCAAGCTGTTCCATCGGCGCCCCAAAACTACCTCACAGACCAAGGCTTCGGTCAAGGACTGAAGTTTGGCCTGTCTCAACCCAACTTCCCATTGAGTCAGGGCTTCGTATCACCACAGTTTAATTTCGACAGCATACCACAAATTAAAGCAAGGCCACCTCAGCTGTCAAACGCTGGAAAATTCGATAATTTTGGCAAGCAAACACAATCTCTGTCACCACAAATAGCGCCGCAATTTATAGGTCACCCTCACAAAGCCAGACCTGAAGCTCCCAAATTTGTTGATGGCTACAGAATTGTAAACAACAGCGACTTTGGTATGCCTAAAAAAGCTCCAACTCTTCAAAAAATTAAATTTGATAGTTTTGACAAACCTAAGGAAATTCCTCAAAGTAAGTCAAAGACGGAAAGAGAAGAAGTGCAGCTATTGTATGTTCCGATAGAATCTCTAAACAGAGGCCAATTCAACTTCAGAAGTCCATTGACGTCTTCTCAAATTGTTAATTCAGATCTCTATAATCAAAACTTGCGAGGAAGTCCCATTAAACAAAACTTTGCAGACTATCAGAGGCCTGTACCGAAACCTTTGGATACGTTCAATTCCCAAGAAGCTTTGAATGATTTTAACAGACAACTTATTGGGTTCGAACAAAACTCGAAATTTTCGACACTGACATCACCTTTCCCGACTGCATATCCTACAACGCCAAAGCCAAAGAAATTAAAACCGCATCAACCGCCTTTAGCCATTTTCTTAACACCAGAATCGAAAGATAATAACGTTAAAGTTGGAGATGTGTTAAATTCCTTAAAGAACGCCGACTCTGTTGCAGTATTAGATTCAGTAAATCCTCTTAACGCCCCTAAAGTATTTATCGGACCATCGACCTTATTGGCCCCCGAAAATTATGTGAAATTTGAACTACCATATCTTTCAAACATAGAAAATGTTGACAAGAAACTACGTCAACTTCCGTTCTTTGTTGCACCATTAAGCTACAATACACCACAAGGATTTGCTAAGATACCGTTCCCATCTCCACACGTTGGATCAGTTGTAATTAATGCACAAATAAAGGAGACTCCTCAAACACAGCCACCTCAACCATATTCAAGACCTCAAGTTTACAATCAACCACAATACGAACAGAATATTGTAACACAAAAGCCACAAATAAGTTACTACAGTACTGTTGCTCCAAAGCAGAACGCTCAACCTAACTATCAAAATAACTATTATTCTATTGAACAACAGTCGGTCAGCACCTTGTTACCACAAAAAGCGCCTTCAACAACAACAAAGAGTCCCGCTAAGCCCGGTTCTTATTTCTTAAATAGCTTTAGTAATCAATTTAACCAACAATCTCAATACGTTAACTTCCCTGAAGAAGTCGATAACCACCAACCACAACGAGTTAAGCCGTACAGTGTCGCTCCACCATTGGAAACAACAACAACCCCAAGAACTACTGTTACTACAACTACAAAACCCTCTTCAACACATTCAAGCCAGCTATTAGAAACCCATAATCCTTATTCTATCAACCATGCTTTTCATTTCAACACTCCAGTCGACTATCAAAACTTCTTTGATGAATACAAGGAAACACACGCAACACCAGGACCTGCACTATCCACAACTCAAGCTACGATCCCGACAACAGAAGCTACAACTGTATCTACCCCAGTTGTAACACAAAGCACCAAACACAGATTTTCACAAACATACGTTCAAAACTACTCCCCAGAAATTCATTATGAATCTGAAATTCAATCATCCAGGAGACCGACCTACCACACTAAAGAGTTTCCTAGCAGAAATGAAGCAACGCAAAGAACTGTGTATAGGCAACCTGAAATAGAAGAGATTCCTTCCAAGAACGACGTTGAAATAAATAAAATAAATACTTTCACAAATGACAAGCAAACGGTTGAGAGTCAACCCCCGATAGATGACTCAAATGTACAGACTGTTAATTATGTCCCAGAGCCTATACCTGATAATAAAAATACAGCGTATATTCCTGAACAATACATTCAACAAGAAATTAATTATGGCCTTCAAGAGGAACAATCAACTGATTCAAGTAGCTCAACAACTTCTACAACAACTACAACCAGACGACCACCATTAAGAACCAGAGGACGTCCTCGATATACTACGACCCGATCCGACACGAATGAATACACAACATCACGCCCCACTGCGACCCGAAGGCCTTACAGAGAAAGAAAGCAACCAACAAATCGGCCAAGGTATGAACCCAACAGAATAACAACTGAGAAAACTGTGAAAGAATCCGTTGAAACTATCGAAACTACTACAAGGCCAGTAAGAACTAGGACCAGAGGTAGGATTCACTATAAACCTACAGGAAACGATGAATATTCTGAAAAACGTCCAAAACATAAGGATCAAGACTTAGCTTATCAAAGAGATGTATTACACCAAAACTACCCTGTCACTCTAATGGAACGTACTAGCACTGTTGACATCGATGCTATAACCGAATCAACAGCAAAATTACAGTTTACTAATGCGGTAGACGATTCAAAATCATTTGACACAGAAAATGCTTACACAAATGATAAGCCATCGATAACAGAACACGTGAATGCTGAATTAGCTGGCGATATCTACGCGTCGAAAGACGTATCTGCAGAATCTGAAGGTCCATATGCCACTCAAGATAATTCTGGATACAATGAAGACTACATTTATCAAGCAAGAAGTAGTGTGGCACCAACTACTTATGACGAAATTAGAGAACAACCCTCTGGAAACGAAAGACAAGAAGCAGAAGATGAAGTTTACGGAACAAATCCTTCGAGCTCAGTCACAGAGCAAAATATTCCTAATTACTCGGCAAATAATGAGGCTCCTATCGAAAAGCAAGAAACAACAACAACAATCGAATATGAAGTAACCAAAGCCAATCAAGAAGTATCGGAAGATCAAAATCAAGAAGAGCAGGTAGCAGAAACTACACCTACATATAATAGAGTGAGAGTTCGACCAGGATTGATAAGACAATATCATCAAGCATCTACAACAGAATCTTCGCGAAAACAGGAAAGGAGAAAGTTATCCCAACCCATAACCTACAGACCAGCTTTTGATAAACGGCGTACTACGATGAGGATAGAAGAAATTGAAGCTGATCTTAAAACGAAACCAGTGAACACTCGCCCGCAAAATGATGACCACAGGCATCCGGTGTACAAGCCGGATCCATCCACAGAATCTCCAACAGCTGCAGCTCAAACTACAGAGACCAACAAAAGAGGGCAATTCAGGCGAAGACGGCCTGTCTATACAACTACTACTACTGAAGCAACAGCTAGAAGGACATATGAAGCCAAGAATAGGTTCCGTGGACGTCGACCAACTGATAAGCCACAAGAAAAAGCTGAGACACAAGCAGATGCTTCTACAACAACAACAACGAGAAGCCCACTTTACAACCGATTTAATCATCGAACTAAACTGTCAGAGCGATATAATAAAAAACCTGAACAAGAGGAGCTAGTCACTGAGGATCAAGAACCTAATTACTCAATAAATAGACCGAAATACACGTCTCCAGACTCAGAACGTTGGTCTCCAAAAATTTCAAAAGATTCTTTTAAGCCTTATAATCCCAATGATCTTGTCGATGACACCAAACCGGAACAGTCGGAGCTTAAAACAAAAGGTGATGAATTAGATATTATAACTGCAAGAAATGAATATGAAGACATTTTAATATCTGTTACGCCAGCAACAAATAATAACAATAGGGTTAATAAGAAAATAGCAGACATTCCACCAACACTCGAAGCATATGTCGAACAAAGCAAAGTTACCAAAACAGAATCTAATGAGCCTGCTTCTACATTTGAAAGCATGTTAGAGGAAGTTATGAAAAGCTTAGAAGAACAAGACGAAGATGAATATACAAACAAAGTAATGAAACACAAGGGTGGAGAAATCGGAGAAATACCGCCAGAAGAAGATATAACATCTGCCGAGAACTATTCCGTTAAATCAACAGCATCAGTACAAGAGGAAACAACAACAACAACAGCGCCAGTCACTGCAGAGGATGAAGTACAAAAAAATGACGAGGTAATGAATCTGCATAATTAAAATTTAAGAAGTCTCTTACATTATTTTTAACCTCTACAATTTTTTATCTATGTTTAAATTAGTTCTTATTATAGCTTAAAATAATTTTCGGGTTAATAAAATGTGACATTTAATATTTCAGGAGGATGCTAACCGCAAAAATCGTCGCCGTGGATTCTGGAAAAAGGTGAAAGTTCGTCCAATCTCAGAATCCTTTGAGGTCGCCGCGTCGCAGTACTACCCGAACACTGTCAACACTCTCGGTGAACCCGTCTCGAAAGTCTCGTCTGAGAAATCAAACGACGGCAAAAAGAAACTCAAAGTGACCACCTATAAACCAAGTTATCAATTTATCAAAGATTTCTTCGAGACTGACGATAGTGCTTTCGATTTAACGGCTAACATTGATATACCTAAAATCAACACTTCACAGAACGTCCGTCCTACCGAAAAAGTTGAAGATACAACTGAAACAGTGACTAAAAACACAGAGGGTTTCAACCCTGGAGACATGGATTGGGGAACTGGATCACCAGACCCTACTTTAGAAGATTCTTCTTTATATTCTGAACCTACACAGCCTACAATAGACAGATCGGATGGATTTAGTTTCATGGAATATTTGTTTGGTATTCAAGCAAATGAAGACACACTTCCGGCTAAAAACGCTACAGCTGAAACTGATGAGTCAACTAAGTACGACATAGCATTAGATACAACTAAGGGAACTACAGATAGTTATATCCCTGAAGAAATTACGGCTGAAACTGTAACAGAGAATTTTACAGAAGATTTAAAGCAGAGAGATGATGCTACAGAAAAGTCGTCAATAGTAGAAAATTCATCCATTTCCAGTTATATGGACCCAGCAAATGTTATAAGCACATCCATGTCTACGGAGGTATCTCACGAAACAGAGATTTGCTTCAGAGGTAAATGTATTAAAACCAACAAGGACCTATTATAAGTGTGCTATAAGTTCAAACTTAGTGATAGCCGGACTTAGTGAAATGTGAAAGGACACTGTGTATAGTCTATATGAAACTTATTTATGTAATGAAATCCTGTAAATAGCATTTTAAGAGCTCTTTACTTGATTTCATTTATGTTACTCTGATCTGAAATATGATTAGTTATACAATATTAATTTCTTTTATAATCAGCCTTATTGCAGGCAAATTTTTATTTATAGAGTAATTGATAATTGAAACAAAAGCTATTTTTGATCACTATTCTTACTCATTTGTTAATTTAACAAGAATTTTAATTATGAAGTAATATTTTTTTTTAATATAGTTTATCAAATCAAGTTGTATTTAAAGATAATTTTAAAGCCATTAAGTTATGCAAGTTCAGAGATTGTTTATAAAGATTGCCAGTTATAAAAGTACCTTTATACTACTTTTATATTGCCAGATGTCGACCTTTTCTAAAAATAATATACAAAATCTATCAAAGGTTAGTGGAACATATTTAATTGTAATATATTAATAAATAACTCATTTATTATTTAGATTTTATATTTTTGTACTATAGTATTTGACTGAAGTATTGTAATCAACTAATGCTAAGCTTATATTACTTTTTATTTATTTTTTATTACTCTATGTTAGGGTATAACAGTGAAATAGTTCTTACCCCACCCAAAGGTTTAACTTAATACCACTGTTGTGGTTTCATACCATCATTGTATATTTTACAATAAAAATAAAATTTTATATAAATTGTTTTATTTTAATCTTGAAGTTAATATTATACAAGTCTTACAAATAAATTACTCTTAAACATTAAATAATTTTCAGACTTATGACCCACTACGACTATGCCTGGGAGTGCATCCCTTTAAAATTGTTTGATGTGCAAATATAAATCAGAAAATACTTAAGAGTTACTGTAAAATATAGAAATTACTTATTTTTTACCATATCTCGAAACAATATACAATTAATCCAAGTACCTAGAGGTTGCTCATTACCACAAAAGCAAAGGTATTAAAACACCAAATGTAAAATAACACTTACAAACAACATATTTCTATAAAAAATATTATGATTCAGAACATAGGAGATATTACATGTATGTTATTTTCCATTAAATTTTAAAAATGACCAGTAAAACAAGCAACAATAAAAATGAACCAACTGAAACGGATAGCTAGTTTGATATCTAAACAAATGCAGTAAATATAATCTTTCTTCAATTAACTTCATCTATTATCTGGCAGTCATCATCATCCACAACCCCTCCGTCGAAAGCATCTCTAATTATATTATCCCTTTGTTTTTTCAACTCACTATTTATAAATGTCCGCCTATCCTCCTTGTTCTTTAATTGCGCAGATTTCTCATCACTTTGACGCTGTTCCAGGTTTTTAGAAAATGTGTAAATATTCACTGTAAAGTCTTCTTCCATAAATGCTAGGTTAACTCTGGGTCCAGTCTCCACTGTACACAAATTCTCTTGTAATTTACCTATATATGCAAGACTTAAATCGAACGAAGTAGGAACAGGCACGTATATATTTATTTTGTTGGATTTATGAGGCCTAGCTACTATGTAGAGCGTATCAATATCTTTATTATAGCAATATTCTGTATCATACATCAATCGCTCGTCCACTAAATAGATATACAAGAAATACGCTAAGGATATCTTTTCTTCGTTTACACATCCAAGAGATTTCATGTCTTCCTTTATTTTTAATTCAACGTCCATTTTTGCTGTTCAAATTGATTAAGATTTACGATATTTTATGGCAAAATTAATTGCGTACATCTTTTAACTGTAAATACTACACAATTACTTATTAAATTAAAAATCAAAATTCAAATTTCAAGTTTACTGTCCATTTGGCATTGACATAATATGTCTTCAATATTCATTGCGTAAAGTGTCAAAAATCAAAATATGTACATATATTTTGATGAATTAAAATATTTAATTGAAGAACATATTATTTAATATCCAATAACTTTTCCATTTTGAAGCATACAGACGTTATTTTACTTTTATTATGCAAGATATATGAAAAAATTATATAATTATAAACTGGAAATCTATTTTCTGTCCTCAATCTGTGCTTCGTCGGCTGTCGCTATAAAAGTTTACTTCAAGTGTCATAAAAATCCGCGAAAAGTTTTTGTTTGCCATGTTTTGTAAAAAACATTTATTCATATGAAATTAAATTAATATTCATAAATTCGGTGTCTTGAAAAAGTGTGAACATAAGAATCGTGAAGTTTTTGTCTATTATAAAACGCAAGGTAAATAAATCCAATATTTATTTATATTGCAAGGCTCTAACAGCATTTTCTAGTACATTTTAATGTTTTTTTTATATTCTCCAGTTACTTAATTATAATTTATTTGTTATAAATTAGATAACATTTCAATTGGGCTTTAAAATCATTCCTATTTGTATATTTTAATAAAAGTACGAAAATACATAATGTATATGTCAAATATATTTTAGTGACATCAATTGACAAGTGCTATAAACATTTAAAAGTTGAATGTGTACCTGTGAAATTAGTAATGTTACTTAGCGTATTACATACCATAGGTGGCGCTCTTTCTATTTTTTTAACACAGAAGTTATAAAACAATAAATGAGGCGTATAATTTTATAACATTATTTTGGAATTCGTAACATTGTCAACTTAGTGTAACGTAGTAACTATGCACTTGTCAACAATGTTCTAGACTCGGCTTTGGAATACTAACGATAATTTCGCCTGCCAACACATATGTCAGGATGGCCGAGCGGTCTAAGGCGCCAGACTCAAGGGAAACCTTACCTGCTAAGCAGGGCTGAGCTGTTCTGGTCCTCTCTGAGGGCGTGGGTTCGAATCCCACTTCTGACAAAACTTTTTTATATTTTATAAGGAAATTGTATGTTTAGTTTAAGATAAATTTTATTATTTTAAAATCAATTCAATTTATAGTAACCGTCAATTTCCTTTAGCGGTGAACGAAACCTACGCAGAAGTCAAAAATAAGGTATCGAGATATCGGTGCGGCGCGCGGGGCGCGTGATCGTCATGTACGCGAGCGTTGATTGGTTGTCCCAGTCGTGTTGTCTCTCTCTCACCAACGAGCGCGATTCTACCGATGCGCAGCTATTCTCGTCAATCGCTAAACTTTTTTGACGATTACTATACATACTTATACTCTTTTATTTGTAAATGGAAATTTGGATATAAATACTATTTTTTTACAACTGAAAATAAGCAATGCCTTGAAGAAAAATAATATTAAAAAATAAAATCTTTTAAAAAGATTTTCCCGTACCGGGAATCGAACCCGAGCCTCCTGGGTGAAAGCCAGGTATCCTAGCCACTAGACCATACGGGAGATAAATGACGTTTATAAATTATTGTTTATTTAAAAGAAAATATAATGTACTTAACATTATTTATTACAGTAAAACAGTGCGTTGGGAATGTACGGCAGTTATATTCTTAAATATAATATCATTAATGTACGAAAACTAAGTCGACTTACATATTAAGCTATTTCATAGCTTCTATCGTTGGCTTTGAGCGCGGAGGCCGGAGAGTGGAGACCGAATCTAGAAATTCTACTTTTTAGGTTTGCACATGGCATTGACGAATAGCAGAGCTTTTAATGATTTTTTAAGTCTCAAACTTATGTTTCTTATTTTAGTTAGTAGTTACCATAAATCTATATTCTATAGTTTATACTTTATACTTGAAAGGATAAATACTTATTCCTGAATAACCTATAAGTGTTGTAGAATAATTAAATATTTTGACATCTACTTTTCATTTATTAAATAAAAGAAAAAAAATTATTCTTATTGGTCACCACGCTCAAAAAGTGTTACTAGAATAAGAATCAACGAAAAAAAACTGAATAGATAAATAATTATAATTGCATAAGTTGGTAAAAAATGCTATGCAATAAGCTTTACCGCGGCAATCCTCGAGTGCCACATCTTTTTTTCCCTATATTATTACGAAACCCAAAAAAAATAGGTTGTAGTAAATCAGCTGGTTAGTAATCATTAATTCACGATGACCTCGTTATTGATATGATGTTGGAAAGAGGGGACACTGATCAATCCATAGATTTTGTAGTTAGTATTTAGATAATTATCTTGAGATATAACACAAGAAAAATCAGTTTGTAATAAATATTTAAGAATCACCATTGACATATTATATCCTTGCTACCTCTGTTAGCTACCACAATCGAGAGTTAAGTATAGGAAATTATTGGGCGTCTCATCAAAATAAAGCTACTCAAGAAAAATTAGCTTGATAGTAATCAATTGCGGAAATTGACCAGGGATCCCGGACTACAACGATTAATTTTTAAATTATTAATTCCAGAAAGTTTTGTCAAAATCAATCAGTTTAAAAAATTTGTATTAAGATTCTCAAGAACAAGAAATCTATAATTACAAACGTTTCATCATCGCCTCCGTGGCGCAATTGGCTAGCGCGTTCGGCTGTTAACCGAAAGGTTGGTGGTTCGAGCCCACCCGGGGGCGTTTATTTTTTATTATTAATAAATAATAATATAATAAGTTCTTACAAATACAAAATGTTTTAAACCATTCTAGTCAGACAATCGAGACGTTTTTCACCTCTAGCTCGTGTTGAAGTTAAACTTTTGGAACTGTTTATTTTTATCGATTTTTATAGTATGTTTATATGTATTTATACATTTTTGAACATGAATATGTTTTATTTTCAGTCAATTAATTAAGTTTTATAATACAACAAAATGATAGAGTAAGT
>JADANM010006225.1:318910-351152 GCA_026213755.1 Eurema hecabe
TTTTATAATTTGCTTCGAGAATCACGGTGGGAAGGGAATTCGCTTGAGTAAATTATTGTTATTAGTTAAATAAGGCATCAACTGGAACATGGCATCTCATACAAAGTAACAATCGAGTAATATTCTGTGAATGCTTACTTTTAAGTTCCTTACGAAGTTATTGATCCGTAAGGGACTAATTCAAATAATTATTTACTTCATAAGGTATACCGTATATTTCGTTTTTAATAAATACTGTTTATAATTTAGGTACAGTGTCAAATATTGTAACGTAGTAAGAATTTATTTGGAAAATTATTTTTAAAGGATTTTGAAAGCTTCCTTGCTATTAATTATATTTACGTAGTAATATTCCGACTATTAAAACCGCGTGCCATAGTATTTCAAAATCTACTTATATTATAAAAAAAAAACATTAAATCATAAAATTATTCTCTATACACAAATGACCCGATTTACATACAGTTGATGTTCAGCAAATTAACATGATATAACATTGTTATGGTCACAAATTACACAATACCAGTTAGTTCCGGCCTACTTCCCATACTACGCGCTGTGACTTCGAAAACAAAATTATAATCAACTAACATTTTGCATAGACATTACAATAAAATATAACATCATGTTATAGTCGTACTAATATTAAGAACGTGGTTGTATGTTTGCTGCTCTTACACGCATAAACTACTGAACGGATTTGGTTGAAATTTTACATGCATGTAGTCTTGACCCTGATTTATTATGTAGGAGATTTTTGTATGTACTGTTTTCTATACTATTATTATTAATTTAACGTATATATCGATTTGTTGAATTGTCTACTCGACTATTAACGTATTTATGGATCGCTTGAATTATTTTAAATTGAAGAATAAAATTAACCGCGACCAATCCCACCGATTAGCCGTTAAGCCCAATGGTTCGACTTGGATACGTTGTATAGATATATACGTCTCCAAAAAAATATCATAAGCGCGATTCAGAACTCGTCATATTGTACATATCAACTTACCTTTATATAGCGAAGGCGTAGGGTAGCTGGTATCCGGTTGCAGCCGCACGTGCTTAGTAGCAAGAATGAAGGCAAGGGCCGCCAGTACGATCCCGTCCAAACACGCTATGATAGCTAGAAGATACGCCCAGCGGATGTGGCAGCGTCCTATAAAATATTCAATGAAATTTATCATTAAAAAATAACTAACTTGGAAACTTGGAAATATAATGCCGTAAAGTTCTATGTTACATAATATGTAATTTTATATATGTATGTAATTCATACTAATATTTGAATGCGAAATTATCTCTGTATGTCCGTCTATCTCGCTTTTACTCCAAAATTGCTGAACAGATTGTAATGAAATTTGATACCAAGATAGTCTAGATCTCGAGAAAGGTCATATTAGTAGTATTACAACGTTCCTACTCATAGCGTCTTTGCTAAGCAAGTAAGAGTTATTTACTTACCTATGTTATACTGATCAGCTGTAGGTCCGCAAGTTTCTTGTACTGTGGCCTCGCTCCAACCAGCGGGGTATACAGCCACTCCGGCCACCATGCATAGGGCTGCAAAGAAAAATCTCTTTTAAATTATCTATCTAATATGCTGATTGCAATGTGAGTTGAAAATATCGATAGTTAATAATGCAAATGAAACACAGATAGTTTTAGTTAATAATTTATATCCTTGTGCAAGAAAAATAAGTAGTCGTTGCGAAACTCGAGAATGCGCTGTCACGGATATAGGTATTCGTGCGGTTGACCGCGCTCTTAGCTCTGAGGTGACATATTATGTGCAACATACATATATTATATGTTTATTTATATATCTACTTATATATAAAGCTAGTCTTTGAACAAAAGACGTTCGCTCTGTATTCAAGCCGTTGCCCGCGATTTATTAGCATTTAAATATCATGTTTACAATTGTATATACGTAAATGTATAATACATGCATTATATACAGAAACTTTCCTCTCAAACCTCTTTATCTGATTAAAAAAACTGTTTTAAGCCTACATAGTGAAGGACAGAAGACCTGTCTCGGTGTCTAAAAAAAATTACATTCGGATTTACGCAGAGGAAATGACAGTTAGTCCTTACTAATATTATAAATGCGAAAGCAATTCTGTCTTTTTTTTTTTATACTATTAAGAGGGGAGACGAGCTGGACGCACTCCTGATGGTAAGAGTAACGCCAGCCCATAGTCAATGCAGTGCTACCCGGAACTTTGCTATAAAGCACAACTCCGGGCAGAGGTGCACTACGCCGACGCTCCCCACTTTGAGTCATCAGATGTTGAGACTCATTGGCCCAGTAATTACGCTGGCTACAGTGCCCTTCAGACCGGAGCACAGTGACATTTTCACGTCACTGTTCAGGCGGTAGAATGTCTGGCACTGTGGGGGTACCCACCCAGTCGGTCTCCTGCGAAAGAGACCTACCCCCGGTAAATTCTGTCTGTCTGTATTTCCATCACGCTCAAACTACTAAACCGATTTAAACGAAATTTGGTACAAAAATAGGTCTAGAGCCTGAGATAAAACATAGGCTACTTTTTAATTGGAAATAAGGGTTACAAGGAGGTAAGGGACGTCCGAGCGGACGAAGTCGCGGGCAATAGCCTAGTGTAAAATAAAATCGAATATTGAATCAGGATATAATATCTATAAAATAAGTAGGACGTTATTTCACGGTTCAATGAAGGGCTATAGAAAGGGAACTTTCTTGTTATGCATCAATACATCTGTAATTGTTTTAACGCTTTTTAAATCTATACTAACAATTATATATAATACTAATATTATAGAGAGTGAATTTGTAGAGAAAAGTATAGAATAAATTAACTGATTTTAAAGCCTTTTAATAATAAAAAGTTATTTATGAGTCTTGGCAGGATATTAGTTTTATAACTACTTAAACTAGTTCTATACGCCATACACTCCTCAACTAACGTCGTACATTTAAAGTTTTAAACTACATAATATATATTATAGTAGTTCTTTAGGTGTTTGTAATTAAACGAAAACACAGAATCCATAAAAATACACTTTGTTGTCCATTGCAGTGTCTGACTGCCAAAAACCTTTTATGTCGGACACCTGCAAGTTGAAATTTAAAACGTATACGTCTACTGTGTAATCTAACCTCAAATATTTAACCGACGTCAAAAAAGGAGGAGGTTTCGCAATGCCTACCGTACTGTATAGTGTGTATGCTTTTTTGTGTTCGTTCGGGCATAATATTAAAAAAAAATATATAAAGCGATACACTGCCGATGAAATCAAACGAATTCAGTAACTTTAAACTTTGCGCGTCGTAATAGAACACTTCCCTTCGATAATATTTCCTTTAAAAGCTACTGAAGCATCTTTGTATTTATGTCCGATAAGTACAAACACCTTACAAAACATACCCTATTGATACTATCTTTATTTTTATTGTATTCTTTTAAGACAAATAAGCAGACATTTGACCGCGATCCCGCCTGATGGTAAGCTAATACCTAGGAGCCGTCATGTCTGCTTAGTAGCCTATTCACTTATAAACATAGTTTATTATATAGATAATATATACTATATAATATTACTATAGAGTAAACGGTTGTTATACACAATAAGCTATGATTTCTAACAACTCCGGAATCAGACATTATTTCATACATCATCACTCATTAGTCATTATACTATCAGTCGCTATTAAACAGCATCCCTGAGATTTCACTTTTTGCTACAAACAATACACAATGCGAATTTCCCACTATTTAAAATAACTGTCTTTGTATTAGATAATGCTATTAAGACAATGTGTCCGTTATAGTATACAGTTTTAATTGTTCTTTTATTAGCTTTGGATTTTAACTTTACAATTTTAATTTAAAAATATAGGGGTTTACAATATGTTTCGTAGAAAATACCAGTACCCGGTAAAAGATCGCTTTCGCCCACGGACAATTATAAAGCTAACAGCCTAACTAATGACGTGCTAAAAGCAGGAAAAGAAAAGGGTGTATACAATGTGTATAAAAGAAAGGGGTACAAAAAGGTGTAATATTAATATGTGAATATGAAAAAAAATATCAGTAGTAAAGTAATTGTATTTAAATCAAATTTAACCAATGTAGCAGAAACCGATATGAGAAAAAGAAGATTAATTATTATTAGTAGGAAGGAATTTGGTTCTCTTGTAAAATTAACTCATACATTTTCAATTTAATTGTCACTGGAGTAACTAAGTCGATTCATAGAATGTTAAAACAATGAAAAAGCATGACGTTGCAAAGAGGTGCCTTGTGTTAGCCACATTTTTTGTTAGCTACGTAATTTGAATACCAAGTTAACTTTACAATTTCAATTCATATAATAACACATATTTATAAAATTATAAATCAGAAACAAAAGGACGTTCTCTATTCTTAGAAGTATGCTAACAATAGAGAACGCAGTTAGAAATTAAAAAAAAAAGCTCGTTAAAATTTCTGACTTAGCAAATTCACCTAGACTTTTTCATTATCTTTATGACGTATTGAAATAGAACCAGCTCAAACTAGTTAGAAGAATTAGATATCATCATTATATAGTACTAGCTGTTGCCCGCGACTCCGTCCGCGTGGACTTTCATATAAACTTTAACTTCCCCTTTCTCCCCCTTATAACCGTTTTTTTAAATAAAAAGTAGCCTATGTTTTATCTCAGGCTCTAGACCATCTGTGTACCAAATTTCATTACAATCGGTTCAGTAGTTTTGGCGTGAAAGCGTAACAGACAGACAGACAGACAGACAGACAGACAGACAGACAGACAGACAGACAGAGTTACTTACGCATTTATAATATTATTAGTATATTAGTATGGAGTATGGACTAGTATGGATAAAATAATGTTGCTTTATTATGTCTGTAAAATCATGCAACCGATTTTCTCTCTGGAATTAATGCTATGAATTGATTTTTTTTTTAAATACCTACATTTATCGATGACGCCTTTAGGCTATATCTATATTTAATATTATAAAGCTGAACAATTTTTTTTGAACGTGCTAATCTTAGGAACTCCTGGTTCAAATTAAAAAAATTTTTTTTTAAAAAGACCATTTATCGAGGAAGGCTTTAGGCTACATAACATTACGCTGCGACTAATAGGAACGAAGAAATAACGGAAAAAAAAAATCGACGTGGACGAAGTCGCGAGCAACGGCTAGTGTATTTTTAACGCTACGCACTATAATATTGTCACGTTGTAAACATCGGACTACGGAGGAATTCAGTGTTCAATTATAATTTTAAAACGTCTAAATACGTAATTATAACAACAGAAATTGCAGACATGGCAAATAGTAATAAATAAAACATGGCAAAAATTGTTTTTATAGCGGCCATCTTGGTTTTAAGCGCCAGAAAATCAACAAATCAAACAGCAAAGTTGTAACAATTAATGATTTTCTATTCACTTAATAATATAGTTTAGACTAACAATTGTTCAGAACAGTGATAGAGGTAGAGAAAAGCGAACATTGAAATTACAACGTTCGACGTAACATTCGCCTAGTCTTAGAAAGCTGTGCAGAGCGTAAAACAACAATTTACTGCGACAAATTATACGAGAAGTCAGTTTTCCCTTCCTTACGCAACTGTTCTGATTTGACGGAAATTGTATCGTTAAATGTAATTTTAATCGCCTTAAAACTAGTGGAAATTCACTGAGAATACCTTTTAGGTATTATATAGATATAAGTAGATTTTTATGCTTTCTATTATGTGTTTTAATTCAATCTGTAGTGACCGCTACTAATGAGCGGAGGTTTTTTCTTTTTTTTTTATAAACTTACCGAACTCACGTGTAAAATAATAAGTAAGAAAATATCAAACGCCATGTGCGCTCTAATTGGTTGAATAACTGTCAACATCAACCAACCAAAGTATTTAAAAAAAAGCGTTAAATTAAAAGCTCTCCTGCGATTTATCGAACCATTAAAACCTTACGAATGGATATTCGTAAGTTGATAAATTTACCACGAGACGTCGCAAATTGATAAATTTGCGAAAATGTAGTCGTAAAATAATACAATTTATCTCTCGTTTAGAATCCTACGAAGGTTTATAAATTTGCTGTTCTTGTTATTTTCCGGTGAGATATACTTACATATATGTACACCGATATGTGATGTCTTACTATGCTATTAAATGTTCACTTTAAAACTATTCGTAACAAAGCTAGCTTTATTTCAGTATCAACCCATTTCACATAAAAAACTATGCAAATTCAAACAACCCCTGACCATTGGCCCGTAACAATTGCGCGAAGCTTGCTTAAATCTCATACATTCCCAACCGTTCGTTCCGATGGCTTAACATAATAACTTAATAAGACAATTACATTACAAATTATAATTAATCACGAACTAATAAATACCGATCGTATGCGCGTGCGACGATTCGATTTATGACACGTAGCTTTGATTCTGATGATAGATGGTAGGAAAGGTGTGACTAAATATTTAAATTATGTTTGAAAAGGACTGTGTAGTGTGTATAGAGTACGTTGCAACTTGCAACCTATTTAAAGGACCTTAATAAACCTAAATTAACCTTTTTACCTTCCATGGTAAAGACAAAATCTTATCAGTTGATAGAACATATTGTCTTGTTAGAGGGTAGAATTTTTATAAGTAGTAGAATATTAAGCAGTAAGTATAAGTATTTTTAAAATGAAGAACTATGAAGTCCATAATGAACTTAAAGTTTTGATACATGTTTTAATCGACAAAATAATTAATAGCTTATTTAATATTATTTCGATTATTGTTTTAAGAATTATATTATATTATCTATACATATTTATTGAATTACTTTTTTGGGCTTGGTTTTCTGGAAGATATCACTTTTGAGTGCCAGTCGCCAGTTAGCCTAATGTTTAATTAAATGTAGATGTTACAAATCAATTATTAGTGTAACTAAGTGTTAAATAAATAAATAAGAAAACAATAACGGAAGTACTTCAAATTCATTTACAATAAACATAATATTATATTTCATGTTAACGCGAAATTATCCATATTGGGCAATGGCTGGACTAGATTTTAGCATGAGCATAACTGTACGATTAGTCACACACTACTTTTTGCTAGTTGCGTGATACACTTGATGTGTTAACGTAATTGGTGTTTTCATGTTAACATTAAGATGAAATAAAATTCGTATGAGTAAAATTTTGGCTCTTAATTCGGTGTTTTTGGGGCGTTTTCGGGAAAAAAGATAATCTTTATTGCAGAAAATATATATATCTATAAAGCTGAGTAAGTGCTAAGTTTAGTTGTTTGTGTGCGTTTTTGGAACGAGAGAATAAAATTTTCAAATGTAATTTATGCTGAAGTAATTTAAAATATTGCTTATATCTTTAAAGAACTAAGAATCATAATAAATCGACAGGAAAGAAGTCGTAAGCAACAGCTACTATAATATACATACTTTAATTTAAAATATACTATAATTGCATTAACTCATGGAATATTAAAAATCATTTTATACAATATTTATGATAATAATTAAATTATTGTTGAAATAACAAAGTATAATAGATGGTCAGTACGTGATAGAAGTATATAATATGATTAAAGGGATTTAAGAGCACGTGAAAAGACATGCAGCTGCCTGCTCTATAAATACCTAATTCTGTAATCTGTAGAAATGCTGATTGTATCTGTGTGCGTTTATATGGTTTTGTGCGTTACATTATTTATATTATGTTTTTAAAATTATAATGTGGCAATGAAGTGTTTATATTAAATTTGCAAACACAAACATTTTTTGCCACCTTCAACAGTTTTTATATTCGACTTGAAATGTAAATATTATTTCGCAATAAATACAACAAGCGCAAATGTAAACGGCAAACAACCTTTTTATTTATTCATTGCAAATGCCAGGTCGAAATGAATCATCTAAGCTCCGGCAAATTCTTCGGGCGACGGCATGTGGGCGCGGATCCTCGCGCACCTGTCCTGGTCGATGCTCAAACTCTTTCTCTTACAAGCGATGTCCTTCTCCAACTGACCCCGGTACTGCATCAGGTCCGCCCGCACTGCTTCCGCCTGACGTATCCTATCGACCAACGACTCCGTCGTCTCCTGTATAAACTTCGCCTCATCCATCAAAGCGTACTGCGCCTCGTCCCTACAATTCTCCACGTTCAACCGCTCATAGTTCCTCCCGTGAATCCTCGTCATCACCAGCTTATTCTTATCATCCAATTTCTTAAATGAATCAATTAAAAAGTCGAGCAAGTTCTCCGTATCGGCGATACTTTGTAATGTTTCTTTGAGCTTTTCTTGTAATTTTTCACACATCTCCTGTGTAGCGGCGACGGTTTCGGCTAAAGCGGCGTTCGTTCTTTCTCCCTGTATCTTCAAATCCTGACCGCCTTTTATAATCGCAGTCATAAGATCGTTGCGCAAGTCGGCCGATTTTTGCCTCACCTCCTCGCAGTTGCGTATACTTTCAGCACAGTAGTGCTCCCAGTATTCTAAGCTAGTCCCGTTTTCAGGCCAACGCACCACACCTTTGTGCCATTGCAATATACTGGATTCGGGTGTTAGAGTTAGATTCTTACGATCGATCTGCAGAGTTGTCATCTTTTCACCCCAATCGTACTCAATCAGAGCTTTCGCCGCTTTATTCATTTCCAGCTGAATCTCAACTTTAGTTAACGTATTCATGAATATTCTTCGAATTTCTCCGACTATAGAAACTTCTTTTATTAGTTCCTGTTCTGCCTCGTCTCTTACTAAGTCCGGTTCGTATCTACCTGTGCGCAGTTCTAGACACTCCCTCGATATCGCTTCTGGCAACATCAATATGCGGCATGCTCCTTTTAATTTCACTCTATTCTCTTCTAGCGTTTCCAGTTCCACAGATAGATCGTGCAGTGCCTTTTCTACCTTCTTCTTCCAATGAGCTTCAACTTTGACACGTTCTTCGAGTTTCTTATTCGATTCTTTCAATTTATTTTCTACGCCATCTAACGCAACCATTACATCATTTTTGACAATTCCTGCGAGTTCAATTGCTTTTTGCGAGGTTTTGGAGGAGAGGGTATTTTCATTGTTCTTCCTCCATTCTCCGGTGGAGTATCTGGTGATGGAGTATTTATCGACGACTGGTCGAACTCCCGTGGTGCCTGCTTGGGGAGTCCAATCCATGTGGCCGGCTGCCCAAGGCCCTATAGGGCTCATAGTCAGGATGTCCCCACTTGTACTGTCTGTTGGCTGTGGCAAGTATCTTGGTGGGGCTCCTGGAGGGTATACCTTTGGCTCTAGAGGCTGGATCATTCCCGGAATGTAGGGCGATGCGGCTCCATGCTCGTTCCTAGATTCCCCGGCCTCCTTATAAACCACCTTTTCAGGTTTCTTACCGGTCGATGGGCATATATTTGGGCATGTCATTTTACTCAAGTCAGTGGCCATTGTAACTAAAATTTAGTTAAAATATGAAAATAAAACTAACATTAAATAAAAACTACTAATTGGCAGATGATTTATCTGTCATCTCTGTGTTTGACATAGAATCGATTATTACTCGTTAATGAAAAAAAACCAAAGAGTATTTAATCACATTGTTATTGAACAAACCAATTTCTATAATAAATAATAACGATAAGTCAATTAAAACATTGAATATAAGATTCTTATCCATACGCTTGTATTATATTGTTCAATAATATTGTAGAAAAAATGTTATAAAGAAACATAACCTGAAGTTTTATTATTTTTCTCCTATTTTAAAGCGCCAATCTTCCCAGCGATTAGCCAATTGTTCTAGAAAGGTCGCTCTTTGTTCCACACTCCCACTGTGGGACTATCTCTAATGGTGTATTGTTTAGACTGATATTTAGACGATCCCAAGGACTAACGGGGGTAACTGTTATCGCCTTACTGTATATTGTAATCATGTGAAGACGTTACCAGGAATATTTAATAGATGTATGCATAAATGTATGATAC
The DNA here is from genome assembly GCA_026213755.1 of Eurema hecabe. Lineage (NCBI taxonomy): Eukaryota > Metazoa > Arthropoda > Insecta > Lepidoptera > Pieridae > Terias > Terias hecabe. The sequence goes on from JADANM010006225.1 coordinate 328,908, forward strand.
TTTTTTTAATGATATATTATTAAAGGTCATGGATATTTTTAATATTCTTGCCTGTGTCCTGCTTGTATTAAAAGTACCGTGGTACTGGTACCATAATTGTCCTTGAGACTTGAAGATAATATTCATGAAAATTGACGTATGAGACTTTCTTACAGATTTTTCTGTCGATAACCTTAAATTGTAGGTCACCTGAGCTCTACGTTGGTATTACACTAACAGATGAGTATGCATTCACGAAAACATTATTCGTTTTCGTCATCTCATTTATAAATCGTATGATAATTGAGCAATGGCTCTCCAACTAAATGTCAACTTAAAATTCTATTTGCACCCAGTTACATAACTGGTACTTTGAAACACAAAAGAGTGAAAGGTCCCATTAGGTATTTCACTTAAATAAACATTAAATTGTAATTACCTTTTATAATTCACAGCTGAGTTGGAATAGGAATAAGCCATGGGCCGCTATTGCAAAGACATTTCCGACTCATTCATAGTATGTATATATAACTTATGCCACTTTTCCTTTAAGTTAGTTAACACGATAGTAAAAGTAACGACATTACGCAAAACAAATTTAATACAGAAATTACACATATTATGACCGTTTAAATTTACAACTTTAGCTCATACAATTTGCATAATGCAATTTGTGGTCTGAAAAGAGCATTTCAACGATACAAGAAACGAATAAAATGGTTACTTTATTGTTAAAATCCGGCCAATTCAGACGCAGATGGATAATGAGTCCGGACCATTCCAATTCTATCTCTATCAGTGCTCAAAGTCTTCCTCTTTGCTGCGATGGCTGTTTCCAACTCGATCCGTTTTTCCATGAGCTCCTTTCTCAGTCTCTCAGCATTGTTCCTCTGGCCGAGCAACGCGGTGACAGTTTCGTGAATCGTTTTAACCTCTTCTATTAATCCCAGGTGAGGTTGGTCCCTCACATTTTCCCCGTGCGGTCTCCAATTATTTCTGTTATCCAGTCTAGTTTGAGCCAATTTCATTGCCGCGTCCATTTTGCGCATGGAATCGTTAAGAGTGTCTATCAAATTCTCGGTATCAGCCAATCTCTGCAGAGTATTGCGTAAAGTCTCCTCTAACTTTGTGCATAGCTCCTGCGTTATCGCCACTGTCTCTGCTAGCGCTATATCAGTTTTATCGGCTTGATTTCTAAGTTTACGACCACCATTTACAAGTATAGCGTTGAGTGTGCCGCGTATATCTATAGACTTTTGCCGCGCAGATTCGCAGTTTTGCACGTTTTCTCTACAGAAGTATTCCCAATATTCTAAGGGTGCTGTGAAATCTCCAAAACGAGTAGCGCCGGGACGAAATAATATAGTATTCGACTTAGTATTAAGGCCGAGGTTTATAGTTTCCGTATTATATGCCATCGTCTTATCGCACCAATCGGTTTCAATGCGGTGTTTAGCCGCTTTATTTATTTTTAATTGCTCTTCTATTTGAAGTAGGGTTTTCTGAAGTGTTGCTCTAATTTCAGAAACTAGTTTCATTTCTACTATCAATTCCTGATCAGCAAGGTCCGTCACTAAGTCCGGCTGAAAGCGTTTAGAGCGAAGGTCCATACATTCTCTAGATATAGCTTCCGGCAGCATAAGCACTCTCGAAGCGCCTTTCAACCGCTGTCGTTCCATTTCCAAAAGCTCCACTTCCTCTGTTATAGACTGACACGACCTTTCTACCTCTACTTTCCACCGATATATATCCTTTGCCTTTTGCTTTAATCTCTTTCCGTTTTCACTTTGCTTTTTATCAACGTTACCGAATGCTGCCATCATAGCTGTTTTCGCGTTGTATTCGGCGATATTGGACTCGGTAAGAAGAGCTGGGTCTAAGATTCTATCGTTATGAGCACGCCATTCGCTAAGAGAATATCTGGCGATGCTATATTTGTTAACGACAGGTCGAGTGCCGGTCATATCAGCTAGCGGAGTCCAGTCTACATTGCCATCTGGCCCAGGCTTTAGGCCGGGAAGATATTCCTCGCCAGATGGAGGTGGTCTCATAACTTCGGGAGGATTTTCTATACGAGGTGGTGCTGAAACTTCTGCCTGAGGCATAGTTCCAACTTTAGCTTTTTCCTCTTGAGCTGTTTTTGCTTCTTCAAGCGCTTTCTCTGGCGACTTGTCTGCTTTTTTAAATGCTCCTATGTCATTGCAAATTTTCGGACATCTATCGTCTTCGGGGAAAGACGAAGCCATTCTATACAATTACAATTGCGATAATTATAAATTTAAATGTTATATAAAATATAAAAGTACCTATTTATTAAAATATTTATATGAAACTGACTAAATCAAAATAAGGTCAAATGACAATCTCATTTCGATTTTTGAGATATGACAATATAATGACAGTTCATTAAAATAAAAAAGGTTTAAATCGTAACTTTTAATCTATCATCTACCGAATACGTTCTACATATTACAACATTTTCTCGAAACAAAGCAGGATATATATAATACTGCAGCGCCCGCAGTTTTACTCGCCTTTCCTTCATGAAAATCGGTTACAGTTTTAAGTTTTTTTTTAATTCTATGAAGTGGTGAGACGAGCTGGACGCCCTCCTGATGGTAAGAGAAACGCCAACCCATAACCAATGTAGTGCTACCCAGAACTTTGCTCTGGGCTCTCTTTCTACATCGACGCTCCTGACTTTGAGTCATAAGATGTTAAGACTCATTAGCCCAGTAATCTCGCTGGCTACAGTACCCTTCAGAGCCGGAGCACAGTGACATTTGCATATCACTGTTCAGGCGGTTGAATGTCTGGCACTGTGGCAAGATTGAAGAGTACATAGGTACAGACAGTAGAAACTGTTTGTTACTATGCAATGATATATATTTCTTTAACTGTAAGAGTAACTGTTAAGAATAAAATAATAGTTCATTGCAATTATTATACCTCCATTCGCATTTGTAGTATGATTTAATTATTTACAAGTTTTATTGGTCAATATTACTAGCAGTATGTAACACATTCCCATAAGAGCCAAGCTAAGATCAATTGTGATCAGAATAGTGGTCGTAATGACAATTTTCTGGCTTGCTTGACGAGTTTTCTATCGCCATTAGTCTTAAAGTAGGTGATCTTGTATGTGGCAACCAGTTTTTGCAGCGATATTGATTTTGTAAGATTAACCTTGAAACGCGAATGCATTTCGATAAATCAGTTCGATTTTTTGTTATAGCAGAACATATTGCAAAAGTCATCTTTCTTTGTTTAAATTATCTCCTAGTTTTGATATACGATGACGGTTCATCCTGCAGTTCAATAAATCATTACATAGTATAAAACAAAGTCGCTTTTGCTGTCCCTATATCCATATTATGTATGCTTAAATCTTTAGAATTTCGCTAACAATTTTCATGCGGATTTCTTAATAGATGAAGTGATTTAAGAGGAAGGTTTATTATTTATATTACTTGCATGTATGCGTTGAAAGCCAGGTTTGGTCTCTATTTACGTATAATATGTAAAACATAGTATACAAATATATGCAACTATGTTTATAAAACCACCAAACGGTAATCTGATATCGTAAGATGTTATTTTTTCGCAATCCAGGAAGCTACCTACTACTGAACAGGTTTTAAGCGCTGTCAGTCTTAAAAATAACTTTATTCACTTAAATTATTACTTCACACCACTCACCACATGCTTAGGAATGGTTGTATCGATTTGTATGAGACTATTTTTATTAGATTCACGTTTAGTCACGTTTGTAGGCCTTAATATTATACTTAAATAATATTATGTTTCACACGATAGTTTGATAGGACGTATGTAAGTATGTAAGATGCTGTATCACGCTAAAACTATTCGATGGATTTGGCTGAAATTTGGCATACAGATAGATAAAGGTATGGATAACATTTAGAGTAAGGCTCTTTTATATACTGATATTTTAAATATCAGTCATAGCCCTAAGTCTGTTATTGACGATAACAGTTTAACATCGCGAGCTTATAATTTGAAAAAAAAAGAAATATAAAAGAGTCAATTTAGCATATTATGTATGTTGGATGGCATTGCGATATGCGATATGACAATGCAATAAAAATCTTGTGCTAAAAACAAAGCACCTAGTAATTTAAATCCTAGCCTAGCTTATTTAGCCTTAGTGTAATTTTTAGGTTTAACTATAAGTGATAGCTTTTAATTGGCATTAATTTACTGTTAATTTCCTGCTTTTTTACCTTTGTGTTATACGCTGTAAGCTATCCAAATAAAATAAAATAAAATAAAATAAATAAATATAGGATAAAGGTACGTACAGGTACGTACGGTGGTGCCACCATTTTGACTATGTTACTTTGTTTTTTTACTCTTATCACAGACTATAAAAGGGCATCTGACATCTGTCAGAGAGATTTCACAGATCTTTTAACGCGATCACGAATGCATTGTGCAAAACAAGAAAAAGTAAAAAAACTAAAACCCAACTACGACAAAAAACGACGCTGAAAAAGTATAAAAGTACCCCATGAATACAGGTAAAGTCACAAGCAAATGCTAGTAATATATATATATTAGAAATGTACAAGTGAAGCGCTTTAAAATGATACCAAACACGGCATATCTAGCTTAACTTTATTTTTTTACTCTGTATATTTTGTCCGCTAGAGGGCGCCACATTGAATTTGGTGAAAATCTATATAGCCTATAACCAGCGGACAATTAAGACGCTTCTAATGATATGTCATTTGTCGAATTCTGATTAGTGGTTTAGAAGTTACGAGGGAACAGATGAACATACATACATACATACATACATACATACATAGCCTGTCAAAATCATAACCCTCCTTTGGCTTTGCCGTAGTCGGGTAACAAACACGCTACAATCACGACCCGCAAACGCTATTATACTTATAACTTTTACTTTTCTCATTTGCACGAAGAATAGATCAGAATTATATCATCAATTTTGTTGTTTCGTAAAGACAAATTGGGTTTATGTAATCGTTAAGTACCATGCATCTAATATATGGCATTTCTTAGATGTTACATGATAAGTACTGTTTTTGAACGGTCCAAAAATTCTCGGCTGTTAGCTAATAGTTATATCCTTCAGTTTGTCTTTTGTAACTTAATAAATAATGTTACGGCGAGATAATGAGGATTATTTGAACGTGTAGGTATACCCTATTACGAGATTAAGACTAGATTATAGTCTTCAGACTTTATTTTAATATACGTACTAACTTACTGAAACTTGGTTAAAACGATTTTAATAAACTAATAAGATTTCATACGTGTATTGTAAAAAAATATAGAAACGATTTAAAAATACTTCTAGTTTCTGAGGAGTTATCGTAGTCTTTACTTTAAGCATGTTGAATATACTATAGCAATACTCATATAAAATAGAATATTTAGTAGTATAACGAATGTTATTATTATAATAAGTTTATATTAAGTAAGGATACAAAGCTCGCATTGTTCATAGAGAATAGGTATACTCAAAATTGACTTTTCAATTGAAATGTTAGTGAAATTAACACAAGCTGATGTAGTTCACACATTGTGCGAGTATGTCGTTTTTTCCGGTCAGCTAGCGGTGCTTACCGATGAGGTCACGTTTGTAGGCTCTGTGCCGGATCTCGACCTCTTGACTGATATGCACTCTTGTTACTTTTTGCGATAACTATCAACATTATTAATTGATTCTAATATATTTAAATTATGTACATGTCTCGTTGTTTGTCCACGATTGACTCCTAAACAACTGAACGGATTTTAAAATTAATTTTGCACACCGTGTGCAGTTTGATCCAACTTAGAGGATAGAATAGGTTACATCCCGGTATTGCCCCGGGAACGGGAACTACGCGGGTAAAACCGCGGGGAACGGCTGGTAAATACTTAAATATTAAAACGTTATACGAATGCCGATTTTAAAGATTATTTTTGAATTGTTGAAAAATCTTTATGAGAAGTGCTGTTGTTTAATATTACACTAAAATATCTGGTTAGTGGTATCACGGGCGCTATAATTATAACAGGAATAAGTTATTTATTTACAAAAAGTTATTTTCAGTTCAGCTTGTAATTGATCGTATTTTATGCGTTACAAAGCATATTGAAATAGACAATTATCGCGCCTTAAAAAACTCAAGACAATTCTAAGAAACAAGTATGTATTGAAATAGTTGCAAGGTGCACGCAACGTCCTGCGCATGCGCAGGTGTCGGCTTGCAAATTGCAATCCTTTAACATCCGCTGTCAACGGAAGTCTCGATCGCCATAGATAAAAAAATTATTACGAAAGTAATATCTACTAATAAGGAATATTCAACGTAAAGCGAATAGCGATCGATTTATAAGAAGTCTAAGATAATATCATTTATTATCATATCAATAAATGTGTCTTCGATGCAGAAGGGGGATGAAACATCCCTCTGATATAAGGAAGGATACTCTTCGAACCGAACTAAGCACAGACTGGCCGTCAGGCGGCAGGCCCCAATAGTTCGATGTCGAGAAGTTGTTTAATATAGGTATAGGTCGCTTCATTTATGTTTAGCGCTGGACGAGAATAGCTGCGCATCGGTAGAATCGCGCTCGTAATTGACGTATTGGTGCGAGAAAGACAACACGACTGGGACAAATAATCAACGCTCGCGCACCCGACGATCACGCGCCCCGCGCGCCGTGCCATTACCTCGATACCTTATTTTTGACTTCTGCGCAGGTTTCGTTCAGCGCTAAAGATTCGTGACGCGACCTATACCATGTTAGATCTAGAACCAATACCATAAGCGCGATTCAGAACTCGGCGCATTATTCACTGCATCTTCTATCCACAGCTTATAATAAAACTAAGAACGATTAAACTATAGTTAACATATTCATTTACCTAATGGCTGTATTATCTTAATGGTTTTTTTATGTAAGTAAGGTTACATATTTTAACTATACTAATAGGTATTATGATTTCAATTACGTAATAACTCATTAATAATTAACAAGAAAATTAAGATTGACCTTTAATTTAATTACTGTACATAAGGAAGCAAGGAATATATTTATATTTGTCACGAAATATATTCAGTTTGATTTTTTAGTAAAAGAGTCCTATATATTCACGATATTGTAATTATTGTAATTCAATTCTTTATTGTCTTTTTAACCGACTTCAAAAAAATAGGAGGGATATGCTTCTTTGATCTTTACCCTCAATCAGTGAAGCAAAGTAGCATTAAAAAATATAGACATTAGCTTTTATACAATAACATACAAACCTTATAAGCTTATTTGACCGCCAAATTAATAAATATTACTCTATACAATGAATAAACACAATATGTACTATCTAGTCTTGGGTCTTAAATTATTAAAAGGTTAAATACTTAACATTTTGCTCATTGAGTTCACGATTGATTTTCAATTGATAACGTTTTACATTCAATTTGTTTTGCTCCCGTTAGAACACATTTGGTATTGTTTTCCGTGTTTTTCAAAGATAAGTAATGTTATCGTCGATTGTGTGGTAGTGCGTATGTAGAAATAGAATAAAAGTATTCCTAATAAAGTAAAGTAAAAGTACTCACCCGACAAAAGCTGTAACCAGCCGCATATATGAAACACCGTGGTTGATTTACAAAAGAAAAACAGGAGTAGCGAGCAAATTGTAAACAAAGCTAACGCTACGGCCACTGCAACAAGCACCGTCGTCACTTTAAAAACGAATCCATTTATTGACATAAAGTCGTCCAGACTTCCTTTACAATCCTCGACAACCTCGTCCGCCCTGCATATTTGCCACAAGCCAAACTTTCTAGGATACTCCGTCTCAAGATCACCAATCCATTCCGGTGTCACAAACGCCACAACGCTGATAATCGCATAGCAAATTGTGAATATTGCCCAAAGCACTCCGATAGCTTTCGAATTGCGGACGTAGTTTGTAGCGTATAAATGTGACGAATCTACGTATTCGATTTTTGAACCCATATCGATGTTTTTTACACAACACTATTGACACATTTTTAAGTATAAACTGTCGTATAGAATAAGCTAGTTCCACATGATATGCGCAATTTACAATGAATGTGTCGAGGACGTTGTAACACGACACTATGTTAAGAAATAAAACTAGTAGGTACTCGACTACTCGTGAGTCGTGAATCGTGAGCTCATAACAAGACACTGGCCTCCCGCGCCTTTCGTTTGCGCGAGTGAGAGGGGATAATAAATACAGGTGTTCAACGTTCAACCATTGAAAGGTAGGATGTTTGATACCTAAGTCGTTAATTCTAAATTCTAATGCATACTTAGATAATAACTTCCTAATGACTTTTACTTTAAATGCTTTTGTTGCCTAATTAATTCTTAATAATTTATACCATATTTATTGAGTAAAACAAATTTAGTTAAGATTTATAAAATTGTGTATTATGCTATCTATTGTATAACCATGTAACTAATGTAACTGTGTGATGGCCTCTCAATAGCAACAAATAAACCGTTAGTTTCAATAGATTTCACGAATAATAATCTGCATTCTGAAGATATTAAAAAATTGTGTCTTAAGATATTTTGTAACATAACATAACTTAATATTGTAGCATCTTTTTGAACTCGTCACTGTCAATTTAACTTCAATCAAACCTATTCTATTCTATTTATTTTGTCAATCAAACCTATGCGAATGTCTAATCACTAATGTCAATTGAACAACTGTCACTGTCATTTGATAAAGATTTGCTTATTGCTGCCTTTGCAGTTTGCTGTATTGTATTGAGTACTTGGCAAAATATTTGGTAACATAAGCGCATTAACGAATTATTACATTTTAAAATATGTAACTTGAAGTTGTAGTTTAAGATGAGTGTTTAAGAATAACAATCGTAAAACAATTATAGTGATGTCCTTAAGAGATAAGTGGGTGCGTCGATTTTCTGTCGACGAAACTGCAAAACATAAGAATGGATTCACTTTATATAAGATTACATCTGTAGTAAGTACTGAGGTTTCAAATCTAGAATACCTACAAAATTATAGTGTTGCTTTATACACCCATACCGTATAACTAGATATATAAAATAGATGTATAAAATGTTACGTTGTGGTCGCCGGTGAAATGTGATTACGAATATTAAGGTCAAAGTAGAAAAGTTCTTTCAGTATGTAAAGCTATTTTTTTCACTTTTAAAGAATGCCTTCAAGTTTTTAAGTACTACTAAGATACCAGTTATAATTATTATAATTTAGCAAGGATTGCATCGAAGTGAAGTAATTGCAAATGACTTAACATGATTGCACAATATATTCATAAAAGTGTATGTAAGAATTTCCGCGATTTTTTTTATTATCATAAATAATGTAATAAGACATAGAATGATCTAATACTGAGATCATAACCCAATTTCTTCAGTGTTTTGTTTGATATTTTTTATAAACATATTCTTAGAAATACAGATAAGATATTGGCTATGACCAATACTTTCAGGCTTTGTTGATATGTCTGTAAGCCTAAAATGTTATATATGTATTGAAGTAGTTCTTTAATAACATATGTTCTCTATATAATATATATGTCGGAGTAGTGTTGAGAATAGCCCTTTGTAGTTAAAAATTGTTTAAATAGTTCCTTGAATATTATGAATAGCCCTTTGTTGTTAAAATTATTATAAACCCTTGAATATTATGAATAGCTCTTTGTTGTTAAAAAATTGTTTATAAATTCTTTCAAATTTGTTTACGTTAAAAATAAGGCGATCGTACAATGACCAATGAGAGCAGAGCACGTACACGTGCTTGAGTATGGTCCGAGTGCGATCGGTCGAGGGGCCAGTGATTTTGGCGGCACTGGTTTTGGGAGATCGGATGGAGAGCATTGTGTGTTCGCTGGTGTAATGGATCGGTACTCGGAACATACTGCTCGGTCCTTAACCTTTTTTATAAATCTATGTTAAGTTGTGTTTAGTATTAAATTCAGTGTAATTAATAAACTAAGACTAAGTTGTGTACTCGGTGTTTCCTTGTGCCCGCATACAACCCATGGCGCCCACTAAACCCCACACAATGGACGATGATGTCAATGAGGAGTTTGCTTCTCCGACATATATGTTGCTATAGAGGTGCTAATTGACACATCATTAGGTGTCATAGACAGTAGAGATTTGAGTTTTAACATTTTTAACCAACTACACAAAAGGTTCAGGTTTCTCAATTTGAACATAACTTCATTGGGACGGATTTTGATAATTACTTTTTTATTAGACAGGTGATACTTACCAGGGGGAATTATTGGTTCATGTTTGTTAATTAATTATATGATGTTATAAATTTGTGCTTCAGCTATTTCCCCTGGATTCTCCAGAAGCGGTAACTGTAGTCTCCGTATGGAAGAGATACAGTGATATACAACAATTACACAAGTCTATGAAGACGCTACACGCAGGATTACATCTTAGAGGAACATTCCCAGCTCTAGCTAAGAGCAGCTACTTTAAAAGATTCCAACAAGAGGTTTGTAATAAAGAGGTTTTATGTAAAACTAATTTTAATTTTAACTGTGATAAATGTGAATAGAGAAGTATGGGCGTGCTATGAGGAAGGATAAAAGTTATTTAACTAGGCGAGTTTTAGATGCAATGTAAATGGATGTATAAGGGGAAGACTCAAAAAGGTATGGAATAACTATATATGTAAGAAATGATATGTGTATGAAAGATGTGTTAAGATGATGGCTGAACAGAATAGAACAAAAAACATGTTGTGCTGAATCCAATTAATAGGATAAGGGAAGTAAGAAGTTAATTTTTAGCTCTAGTAATAATAGTCAGGTTTAAGGTGTGTGAAATTTTTAGTTCTTGATAATACTTTATAGGTAAAACTAATGATCACTAGTATGCTTAAAGATTCTATACATCAGTTTTGTGATAAACCAAAAAATACTTCGAACAATGTTTTAATTGATGAAATATTTTACTGTAGAGATGCATATTAATGTTGAATGTGTTTATATGCTCATGTATATTTGATTGTACTAATAAGTACTAATTTTATAACAGGTAATAGAAGAAAGAGCAAAATCGATAAAGGATCTCTTAGAGTTCGTCGCTGAACATAAATTACTGTTCACAAGCACGGATTTTGTCAACTTTCTACAGGTAAATAAAATTTATGTGATCAAGCAACTTTTTTAGATAAATAATTGAACTGTTTATGGTTTTGTTGATTTCTTTAATAAATAAAGTGATAAGTTTTGCAAAAGAGAAAAACTTCTTGTGAAAAAGAAACTTATATATAGAACGGTCACTAATGTTGTATTTCTGTCTGTTGTATAAAGTATTGAGTATGAAGTAAGGTTTAAGCAATGTGATGTAGTAGGCAGGTCTTTAAATTAAACTAGGGATGAATCTCTAGTACTCTTCTTAAGAGGACAAGATTGTAACTTTGTGACTATTTTTTGCATGAAAAGCCGGACGGAAATTTGGTATTATGTAAACAACAACATATCCATTTAAATTATGAAATTCTCCTTACAATTTTTTGTAATAAGCAACTATGTATGTATACAATAACTAAAACAAAAGCTTTGCATGGCCTGATGCCCGATGTAATAAAAATTGTTTCATAATTTTGTAGGCTGGCTACCCCGACCCAGAACCGAAAGGGGTTATAAACGCAATAAGATCTTCTCTACAGTTACCTGTGGAAGAAACACCACCATTAGAATATCAAACATCTGACGACGATTCGAGAAGCCCAGAAAGTTAGTATGTCATCATTACATAGTATAAAACAATATCGCTTTATTCTGTCTGTCTCTATGTATGCTTAAATCTTTAAAACTATGCAACCAATTTTCGTAATATTACTGTGTCTTCTTTAGTCTGTCCATCTGTACAGAATCTTGTATAGGCAATTACTTAGAAATTCATCTAGATTTAATTTTATATAAAAAACAATTCTCAAAAAAAAATATTTTAAATGTTTTTTTTTCAGCACAAAACATGCCAACTCCAAGCAGCCCGATAAACTCAAACATACAAACAGAAATATCTCAAATTCCTATATACGAAGCAGCAGATGTGGAAATACGTCAATCTCCCATACAAAAGTCCATAACTAACAGTTTCGAGTCACTCGACTCTTTAGAAAGCATAGACAGCGATCTGTATGAGGAATTAAATAAAGTAACAATAAAAAAAACAAAGCCCTTCGTCAGAAAAAATGTGTTGCCAGACTTAATTAATTTCGACGCGCCATCTACTTCGAAATTCGAAGACTATCATACGATGCCTAGAATCAATTCGATTGATTGTGTCGACGCGAATTTGAACACTGACGTTCCAAATTCGAACATTTCAAATGTTTCCATAAATTTACCAAACGTTCCAAATTTAAATGTGGCGATGTCCACATCAATAGATTCCAGAAACATCGATGCTATTTCTTTGCATTCGAATCGAACGCGTCGAAGTTCCTCGTTCAGCATGCTGTCTCTGTCTAATGTGGACAGTAAGACAAGGACGGAAGATAGCTACGTGTTCGAGGCGGGATATTTGTTGAATTTGGCGGCGCGCTGCGAAGACGTTGGCGATTTTCAACGCGCTTTCGAATGCTACAAATCGGGAATAGAGAAAATGCTTATAGGAGTTCAAAGTAAGTATTTTGTAGATTTCCTCCTATTTTTATTAAGTTCGTAGTAAAATAGACAACGAAACCACTTATAATATTTTTTTATATTAACTTTTCAACAAAAAGAGGGTAGTTCATAAAATTAAGTAGGTTAAATAATAATTAAATAACTTTTCTTATCAATTATTTCATAGTAAGTATTAGTCTAAGAAAATAGAGCTTTATATACGAATTCCAGATAAAAACTTGAATTTTTGATATAGTGTACTTTGAGAGATCTGTAATCGACTAGTGAAAGTCTTTTTTTTTCATTCATCCACGAGAACTTGAGATAAAAAAAAAACAAAACTTTTGTTTAAAATTTTAAGGAAATAGTAAGTTTAGTACGAGTCACGAATCTTTAGCGCTGAACGAAACCTGCGCAGAAGTCAAAAATAAGGTATCGAGGTAGCGGCGCGGCGCGCGCGATTGTCGGGTGCGCGAGCGTTGATTGGTTGTCCCAGTCGTGTTGTCTTTCTTTCTTTCTTTCTTTCTATTCTCATCCAGCGCTAAACATAAATGACGCGTACTATACTAGAACAAAATACCTTCAATGAAAGTTGTAGAACATAAAATTTTATGTTTTTATCTGAAATTCGTATTTAAAACTCTTTTTTCTTGGACTATATTCATTGACTATATTAACCGTTAATAGTAATATAATTTATTTATTAAAATAAATTGAAATTGTTTTTATCCAAGTGATATACCTACTCATTAACAACCGCCAGATCGAAATCTGAACTTAAGAAACAATTAGAATTACGATTTATCGCGTTTCGCTGGATAACCTTCAATAAATTAATTCCGTTATCTATTATTGCTAAACACTAATAAAGAATGTTTGTTTGTTTGTTTGTTTCTTAATTATTTATTAAAATATGAAATTGTAGTGTCTATATGTCTGTTTTGTAAAAAAAATCTATAAAGCAGTTGGTTATTTATGAGATAAGTTTCGTAAGAATATAAATTTGTTTACGAAAATGAATTTTTGAAGTATAATTTTTTTTTTGTTGTAGTTTGATAATTATTTTATTTAGTCACAGTCGAGAGTATATTAATTTGTTTTTAACTGATTTATATATGAAAGACCAATCAAAGGTTCAAAGTCCAATTCACACATAATATATCTATCTATTTATTTAGCCTATAGTAACGTTTTGACTTATTTCTTGTATAAAAAAATTAAATAAAAAATAATTCTTATTAAAGTAAAACCACAGGGCGTACTTGTATGCATTAATGATTAAAGTAATATCAAAGTAGTCCAAGCCGGTCAGACATTGCGATAAGTTATCAAAGAAAACATTACTTAGTGCTTCTTTGAGACTATTGTAGGAATTACGTTTGGAATGTTTTAAAAATACCTAATTAATTTTCTAAGTGAAGTACATATTGTGATTATGGACCAATTTCGTAACGCTTCTTATTGTATTGTAACAATTCAAAATTTTAAATAATATATTTGTGTGCGGGTACTGGACACCTCTAAGTGTGGCTACATTTGTAGTTTTTTATTATATTTTTTTATTGTATTTATAAAATTAAAGTACGCCACGTTGTCGTCCCTTAAAAAAATGTTAATTGTTGTTAAATGTTATTGTGCCGTGTGTTATATTGTGAAAACGTAAATAAATACTTTATCAAAGCATATTATATGTGGTCCAATTGAGAAATGTCCTCCTTTTATGAAGTCGGTTAAAATCGGTTTATAGAATTTTAATCTTAACTTGTTTTCATTATAATAAGAAAAGAATAGCTATTCCTGAACGTAACTTTTTAAAAGATGTTTATCTAACCGTAGTAAAATCGCATGAAATATGGTTGAGTAGTTTTTGATGTATCGCGGTCAGAACTTAGGTTGACGATTTATAATTATGTGTATGAGTAAAATTTTAATTAAACGTTGAATTCATTTTAAAATACGAAATTTGTTGATATTTTTTTATTGTCGTAAAATTGTCATGCTTTTGAGGTTAGATAAATTGTGGTAGATAAAATAAATAGAGATTGTCAAATATAGATAATATTATACTCAGTCAACATGAAGTTACTTTTTTTAATTATTTGAAGTGCAATAAAATAATTTTTGACAAAAATAAACCGGCTTCAAATTTAAAAGCAAAGAATTTATTGAATTTACACGCAGTGTAAAGTATATATACACTACATATTCATTTACTATAATATAAAGAAAAAAAACTTCATACAATGGATTTTGTCTACTTGTATTCGTATTTACATCGATATCAACGTAAGTAATCAAATCAAGTCAACACCATCTTTATTTAACTGGGCTACATAAAGTAACACTTTTACAAAACATTTACCACCGGTTCGGAAGGCAGTTTCTACAGAGAGGAACCGGCAGGAGACTCTGATATTTTCTCTTTTACAAATAAAAGCAAATTAATTGCATACTTAGTAATATTTTTTATAATTCAGCAGGGATGAGCTGCTAGTATAGTACGCGTCATGAATCTTTAGCGCTGAACGAAATCTGCTCAGAAGTCAAACATAAGGTATCGAGGGGACGGCGCGTGATCGTCGGGTGCGCGAGCGTTGATTGGTTGTCCCAGTCGTGTTGTCTTTCTCGCACCAATACGTCAATTACGAGCGCGATTCTACCGATGCGCAGCTATTGTCGTCCAGCGCTAAACATAAATGACGCGCACTATACCTAGTATGTAGTACGTTTTATTTTTCCTTTCTCGCAGTTTCCCGTGTTTTGGTAGGGTCCCTAAGAAATCATCTTAAGCGGGATTTACTGGATACGGTCGAATTGATAAATCTTTTTTTTAAGTCGGTTAAATATAATGTTATAATTGTTAAATTTCCAGCGGACCCAGACCCAGCGAGGCGAGCTCTAATCAAAGAGAAGACAAGCAAATATCTTTCGTATGCAGAAGATATTTATAAGAACCATCTGAGTGATACGGAGCAATGTGTCGGTGTATGTATTTATTTATTTTACTTGTAGGTTAAGTAAAGATAGAGAAAGATGGACTGAGAGAGAGAGAGAGAGATAGGGACATGTTTTTTAAAATTTATCCCTTTATCTTGAATTTTGAGTCACATTCTGTTAGTGTATCGTATTATATTAGCCTCTGATATTCTTATACGTATACCGCGACCCAAAACATCTTGATACTTCGTTTTAATATTTATGAAATTTATATATTTTTTAAACCTATCTGATTTTTAGAATATATTATTATACTAGTAGTATTGCCAACCACTTTAGTCCGAAAAAGCGACTATTAAAAACTACTATTCCGATTGTAAGCCCTTAACTTTACTGAGTCCTTTGTACTCGTATATAAATATATGAAATTTAATTTATGGTTAATTTTAAATGTACGTTTGTAAGCCTTATTTTTATGTATATGCCTTATATTTATGTGTCAATAGACATTTTTTTAATTTTATTTTTAAAAACAAATGTTTGTTGTTCACAGCTGTTATCAGAAACGGAGGTCCCGAAACAGATGCACAGTCCGATCCCACTGTGCATGCTCAAACGACCTTACGAACATTTATCTATGTATCGAGTTCTCGGAGTTCTAGGGTCTAGTATCATGTTGGTTTTGCACAAAACCGAACAGACTTGCTACGCTATGAAGGTAAGATATCTGTAATAATCATGCTATAGTCCTAGTTTACCAATTACAGAGCATAATGCGACTCAAAGCTTATTTATGCTGAAGTTAATTAGAACGTTAATATGTTAATTTTCTGTCATATTGGTGGTATACATTGCATTACTTTTGGGAGTGCTCGATTGTGCGAAGCATTACTGTAGTGGAAACATTCAACGTTAAGCATTATGCCACATAATGCGCTTTAGTGTTATAATAAGAAAAGTAGGATTATTAAACAAAGTCGCTTTCCTGTCTGTCCCTATGTATGCTTAAATCTTTAAAGCGACCACCATTACAATAAGTATACGTAAAAAGGGTTACCGTCCTAATCCTACCGTTCCAAGCATTATGACATGAACGTGGTGTTAATATTTCACTTAAATAGTCAGCTTTCTTTTATTTTAAAAGCGATACGCTGACATAGCCGTTTCACGTTAAAACCAACTCACATGTGCACCGGCACAGCCCCACCTGATTTTTTAACTATAAAAGGAATACTTTACCCCATGAAGGAGATATTTGAAGTCATTTTTATTATTTAATTTTTTAAAATATCGATTTTCAATATACAACAATTGTACTGATTCTCCAATAGTATATAATTAAACTTGTATGATATTTCTAATTTAATATTTCTTCAATGTTGTAATTTCAGGTGATACAAAAAATCCCCCATAATCTAACGGAATTCGACGATTATTCCCAACACAGTACCAACACAACGCGACAACCGATACTGCCAACATTGATACCGTACATGGTTCCGTTACACGCATACATCGAGACAGATAATCTATACTTCTTAATATTGTCATACGCGCCAGGAGAAAACCTATTCAATTATATAAAAAACTATGCGAAATCAGTACCAAGTACACCATCAAAAGTTAATTTAGAGAACGTCTTTCCGAAAATCGATTTGGAAAACGATAAATCGATAATCGATCAGAATAGGAATATCGATGCAGAGATGTCGGTTAAAGAGTTAGTAAGAAATTCGCAAAAGTTACTCTCGAATGTGGACAAAGTGTTGACTGAAGCTAGTGATGTGCCGATCAGTGATAGTGATGTTCCCGAAACGACTGCGAGCGTTGAAAAGGTATTTTTTTTTCTTGCTAATAATGTATAATTTATTAGTAAGGTTATCTTGAGTCAGAATTAAGTCTTCTTACTACTTACGGATGTCTGTCTGTAGCGAAAATCTCAAAAAATACTAATACTGCATTGATTTTATTGCCTTATCACAGTTGTATATAAAGGACTCAGAAGGAAAATTTAAAAAATAAGAAACACAAAATGAATCACAACCATTTTTATTAAACGATTTTTTTTTCAATATTTAATCCGAAACAGTAAACTACTACTAGAAACAAAATTATATTTTTCCTTATTGTGTATATTTAAAATACTTTGCTAAGTTTCGATTTAAGATGGCGCTTTTTTTAAATAAAAATCTCTCTATATAAAAAATACTGTTTCAGATAATAGCGAACCCGCGTGACGTGATTCCTCCCTCTACTATATGCAAGTGGGGGGCCGAAATACTCACAGCTTTGGAAAGCTTACACAATGCTGGAGTCATTTGCAGGTTAGTTTATAATAATATTAAATCAAAAATTTAAAAAACCCCCGACTGACGGACAGACACGTCAAACTTATAAAAGATGTTGTTTTTTGTTATGTACAAGTCGTAGCCTTTTATTTGATACCACTTGAGCATATTTGCAGACATTCGGTTTTTCTTCCCCACTTTAACTCCCCATAACTTTTACTCGGTTGAATCGATTTTCATCAAACATGTCTAAGAACACTCGTCCGTAAAACACCTGTAATACAAAAAAAAACTAAATTTAAATCGGTTTAATCGTTCGGGATTCGTTCTATGATGCCGTATACAGACAGACACGTCAAACTTATAACACCCCTCTTTTTGCGTCGGGGGTTAAAAATGTATTATACTAAAGTTGGATCAAACTGAACACGGTGCAAATTAGGAGTCAATCGCGGACAAACAACGTGACATGCAATTTATATATATTAAGACTAGCCCTGGTTTTACTCGCATTTATCGTAGCGAGTCTGTTTTTCGTATCTCCTAAACGCATAGACGATACGAAACGATTGCAAAATTATTAAAAGCATATCTATCTATCTTACAGAGACTTAAACCCCACTAATATCCTCCTCAACGACGGCGGTCAGATAATTCTAACGTATTTCACGCATTACCCCGGAGCTGATATGAATCTATACAAGATGGCGAATGTTCGCGAATTGTTCGTCGCGCCAGAGATGTTCGCGAACGTTTGCGACGATGTTCATCGAGTGTGTGATTATTGGAGCTATGGAGTTGTTATGTACGAGCTTATATGTGGATTTGTGAGTATTATTTGTATAAGTCAATAAATAGTTTTTAAAATACAAAACTACCATAATTTTTTTTTTGCTTTATATTTTCTATATCATACTATTTATGGACATACTTAGTTGTTCTCTGCGGATTTAACCGCGTAGTACCCGTTCCCGGGGCAATACCAAGATATAAACTATAAAGTATCCTATGTATTAGTCCAGGGTATCACTTATCTACTCTCCAAATATCATCTAAATCGGCCCAGTTGTTTTTGCGTGAAGGGTAACAAACATACATCCATACATATATTCTCATAAGGTTTCAGACTTATAATATTAGTAGGATAAATAGAATTGCTATAGTTGGTCGGCCTAATATTGAGTACAACAAATATGTACCAACCAAATAATATTACAATCTGCTTTTGAGTAGTTTACAATCTGTATTTTCGGTAATTTCTCAAAGTATAAAAAATAATTACTGTTATTATGAAAGCCAAATATCTATCTACCACCTCTCATGTCACATAACTATGATTAAACTATGAATTTATCTTCTGTATATGGGAATATGATGATGTCAATTAATTAGTATAACCATCATATTCCCCACCACTCTCGGTTTAAATAAGTTAAATTTAGTAAGATGAAATCCATACTATTGATATTCTGTCTCGTTCAGTTATTAATGGTGTGCTTATATGTAGTATCATCCGATGATACTTGACAGTAACCTGTGTGTGTAATAAATACAAATAATTAATAAGATAGATATATCTGCCATTATTAGGTATTATTAGGTATTATTTAATAGTATTTAATAGTAAGTAATTTTATTAAGTAATTATATATTGCAATAAATTTTTCAGCCGCTATCCCATTACCACAAGAGCATGTTCACAAGTCATACAATTCTGCAGTTGCCTGAAGGATTGAGTGTGGAAGTGGAGTCTTTTCTAACACAGGTAAATAATATATATCTTATTAATTATGTTAAAAATCATATTATAAGAAAGTCGTGCTCGTTTTCCAATTACAGAGCTTAATGCGACATTTCTATCAATGTCAAATTAAAGAAAAACATTTGTTAATTTTCTGTCGCTGCACATGTAATTGCACGCTTCCAGCGAAAGCACTACTTAGTACTTTTGAGAGTTCTCGATGTATGAATGAAGAAAGATGTAGTTAAAACATACAACGTTAAGCATTATTCCGTATAATGCGGAATAATGCTTGGAAAACTAGGACTGTTTATAACTCAAGAAAGGCAGAACTGATTTGGCTGAAAATATGTGGGTGGTAAGCTACCTTAGCTTAGAACCAGGAGATACAAATAGGTTGTTTATTCAGTTCCCAGAAGAAAAACATCACATTGTATAAAAGAACGCAACTGACATGACAGCCAAATGCATTCTTATGTTTTAGTGTGGTTGTTTATTATAAAGAATCATTAATTGTATTTTTTATTCGTATAATGCAGGATGCATGCAATTTTAATCTTATCTTAATATCTACAAATAACTTGTCACGTTATTTGTCCGCAATTGACTACTTCCCTAAACTACAAATTATAAAATTTATTTTTCATTTTTTCAGTTATTAACATACGAGCCGTCAGAAAGGCTCGGCTCCGGCAAAGATGGTATTGAAGAAATAAAACAGCATCCATACTTCAAGAATATTGATTGGCAGAGCGTATACAACGCCTGGATGGTCCCGGATTGATGAGACTTCATAAACTTGATCGTTGCGAATCTCCTTACATACATATGTGGATATGATTTTGGCATTTTGATAAAAAAGTCAAATATATCTTTATTCAACTAGGCTACATATAGTAACACTTGAATCGTCACGTACAAAACATTTACCATCGGTTCGGAAGGCAGTTTCTACAGAGAAGAACCGGCAAGAAACTCTGATAGTTAATCATTTAAAATACAAAGGTACAATAGTTATTAATATATATTACAATATGAACCATTGACATATTCATTATTCATACATAATTAGGGTCACTGTCCTGTGAGCGCTAGCAACTATCCAAGGTAGGCCCTTAATTAAAGTAAAGGAAAAATTAATAATTAATTCTTCAGAATATTATTCTAATTAATATTCTAAAGTATGTAGAAGCAAAAAACAATACGTAAATAATTTTTTTGAGAATAGAAATAAAATATCACTTTTAGATAGTACCATTAAGACTTTGAAATAGTGATAGTGATAAAAATAAATGGCTTAAAATTACTTCAAATTTGAATTAAAAAAACCTTGCATTTAAATTTAAAATGAGGATAAAGGACCAATATACGAATTCAATGGAGGTAGTGTTTGTTTGTTTGTATGTGTTAATATTTGGAACTAATGGTGATTCTTAATAGACTATTATTAAGCCTAGTATTAAATCTATAACTTATTTACTATAATGAAATATGAAACCGTAGATCTTATTTCCCTTTCATATCCTTTATTCCTTTCTTTGTCATATTCCTTCCTTTAACTTACTAAATTCCCTACTTTGCTAAAAAAGGTGCATTTCTTATAAAATTCAATCAAATTAGATTTTTTAAAAATTAATATTGGCATCAGTATTATAGCTAAATAAAAGGATTAACTTATATTAGTATACAGATCGGAATTCTTTTTACGAAAATAATTATTTAAGTGGATTTTGTAGTCAAGTAATAAGCAAGTTCTCTTGATTTGATAATTTAATTTTTCTATTGAAGACACATTTTTGTTATGTGTCTCCTATATATTAAATATTAATATATGTATCAATTTACAAAAGAAAAGTATGTATGTATATGTTATGTATATCTTTTATCTGTTAACACAAGCTCTGGTATTTTTGCAAACTAGATAGAGCTGCTTAAAAACGTAATTTATTCATTATTATTTTCAACCGACTTCAAAAAAAGGAGGAGGTTTCCCAATTTGATGCTTTTTTTACTATGTTTGCGCATGACTTTATAGTTTATAGATAGATTTTAATGATTTTTTTTAATACTAAAAAATGTTATATTCCTCTCGTTAAAAAACGACCTTCAAGTAACTGTTTTCATTTCTTTTTCCTTAAGAATTACTGTGAAACCTTTCTTTATGTTAAATGTCACGATTCTAGGCCAAGGGGTAATTGTTGTATTAAAAAAAATGTTTTATTTATATCAACTAGCCGTGCCCTTTGGTTTTGTTCCCATGTCAATATCGGTATAAAAAGCATTCTACGTATTAATATAGGCTCTAATGTACCTGCATGCTAAAATTCTGCCAACCTATTCAGTAGTTTTTACGTGAAAAAGCAACAAACATACTGTGTATGTATGTAAACATACTTTTTGGTAGTAGACAACCCAAATAGCAGCGTTTTCCCCCCGAAGGGCAGAAAACGCTTATTTAGGTTTCAGCCGTTCAGAAATATTGGCGATACAAAACCTCTTGAGTATTTTAAAGGGATAGCTGCTTTTGATTTTAGAAGTTTCGATATTTGAGTCGATGTGACGTCTGGATTCTCGTTCGTCACTTTTGCGTGTATTTCTGTGTCCAAAGTCATTAATGGTGGTTTTTGAAGAAAGGGTATCCTGTAATTTTG
>JADANM010006225.1:351573-361764 GCA_026213755.1 Eurema hecabe
CACACTTACGACAGAGGGCGCCACTATCGAAAAGAGCTAACTTCACACTGTAATGACGTCAGAATGTACATGCGTAGTCTCAAGGTGGATCAAGCCTTTAGGCTCGAACACCTAAATGTGACATTTTAGCTTCTTGCATCTTGATAGACAGACAGGCAATAAAGAGATTTTACTATGAATTATTTCCTTATTTTAAATAACTAAATAGGATATGCCAGTGTAAATGTATTTAATATTTTTTTTTTTAACATTTTGTGTGTCTTATACCTATGTAGGATATTTAATTACATTTATAAACTTGAAAGAGAGCCTTGACCTTTGCTTGACAATTTTTCCATAATTTATTTCCCCTGTTCTTTTTTTTATTTTTGTATTTTTATAAAATACATATATGAAATAAATACGCGTAAAACAATATTCTTCAATTTAATATGTATCATATAAATAGATGAATCTATATTATTCTTTATTAATTGTTCTGTTAAGGTTAAGTTCATGAAATATTGTGTTTTAAGTAATTGATGTATTAATTCGTTCTTAATAGGAAGTAGTTATTTGTAAGCCAAAATGTAGTGCAGTATAGCATATTTAAAGATAAGTTTTTTAGTTACTATTGTTTCTTATATATAAAATACTTAATATATTAATAAGCATAGGTATATAATTTATATGATGTATGCCAGTGAGCATGTTTTAAAATAGAATTTAATTATTATTTTAATGAAAGTATACTTTTAATTTATTTATTCTCAAATTGTGTGTTTCTAGTCTTAAATTTTGATTTATTATATAATAGCTATAGAGCACTTGTGAAAAAATTGTCATAAAAAACCGTTCATTGATCGCGTATGACTACAGACCTAGTTTTCCAATTATAGCATTACTTCGCATAATGTGGAATTCTTTCTTCATTCCTATATCTCGAAAAGTACTAAGTAGTGCTTTATGTGCAGTGCCAGAAAATTAATAAATGATTTTCTTTAATTTGACATTGATCGAAATGTCGCATTAAGCTCTGTAATTAGAAAACTAGGAGAGATGGAATCAGCTATGTTCTCTTTCTAAATGTTACTGTGCTTTTTTAATGACAATCTATGTGCAATGTGCATATATAATCTATGGTATATCTATTTTATTGGTGTGTTATATTAGTTTAATATTTATTAGTATGCTTAAAAAGTTTTCATATATTTCATTAAGTTATCTCGGATTATGTTATATGTAGTTTAAATAAGTTTAAATATTTGAAGTAATTAAATAAATTTCATATTAACTATGTTTGTTGATCTCAAAATATAACTTAAGTTTATAATTGAAGTGTGTGGTTATTTTATTTACATGAACATATAAATGTACTACCTTTAAATACAAGTTGTGTAATGTATTTTACCTTGTATCTAGTTGTAGGGCACGAGCCAGCGAAATTACTGAGCTAATGTGTCTTAACATCTGATGATTCAAAGTGGGGAGCATCGGTGTAGTGCACTCCTGCCCGGAGTTGGGCTTTATATCAAAGTTCCGGGTAGCACTGAATTGGCTATGGGCTGGCGTTACTCTTAATACCATTAGGAGTGCGTCCAGCTCGTCTCCCCATATTATAAAAAAAATGTAGTTGACTGTACGAGGCGACGTAGTGTGATATTTTGTATGTAGATATTTTTATACACAAACCTGTTTATAATACACTAGTGATTATGAATAAAGAAATTCATTTGAGTGGTAATTTTTGTTTTTTTCCTTCTTTTATTTAACTGTGACTTGATGTGCATAAAAAATTGAAATATTTTTATTTGATGAATTCTTTTTGGGTATTTTATACTATTTGGTACGTGAGAAGTAATGAAGATGTATATAAAATATCTAATATAAACCACAGCCGTAAGAAGTATTTCATAACCCAAGGTATATTCTAGTATTTTTAGATGATATTAAAAAAAATACTTTTGCCTTGGAAATTTACTATTGTCTTGTACTGAAATTTTAAATATTTCCTTTAATTAATACCTTGCTCAACTATATTTACCGTAGCTTAGAAGGTAAGTATTTCAGAATCTCCATACCTACAGTTTACATAAACCATAACAATGATTGCAACGGCAGTAAATCAAGTATAATTGCCATTTTTGCATTAAGTCTCCTGATTATATCTTCGCTCGTTACAAACTACGCACTCCGCGCGGTTACATCATTATTGCAGAATATATTATTATAGTAGTATTCAAGTAAGCCATGAGGCCGCATTTCTTCAAAGGTAATCAACTTGATCATTAATACAAGTTCATTTAAAAACTCCATACTCATTGAAAACAAAAACGGGTTTGAGCTTTCCTAACGACAAACTTTCGTAATACTGAAACTAGATGGCATTGTGTGTCTTAGTACTGGCATGTATTATGAAACTAGCAAAACTTAAAATAAAAAAATATACTATTCTGTAGTAAGAGCGACCACTATCTGAATTTTAATAAAGGAACGCTTTTGATGCACGAAGTATAGACACAGGTGATTTTCAATTTAGTCAGGTTATAATACGCTCAAGAGAATGCAACAAGTCGATTGGCTCGCCTCTTCTTGCTGAGACGACGAGAAACTCGAATGCTTGAGGTTTGACTTTTGAGATTGGCGAAATAACTAGTTGCGCGTTTGACAAGTCCAAGTGTTGACGTACCGTTCGCGCATGCGCAGTATATTTGTAATTCTGTTTTCCCGCGGAAAACAATAAAGTTACACAGAATATTACAAAAGTTTCGTCTAAAAGTTGTGTGAAAACGTAGTTTTATTTATAGTACAGTGTTTCGGAATTTCAATAGTACACGTTGAACAAGTTTTGTTTCCCATCGTTTGTTACTATTTTATTGTATTTTAATTCATGAATATTTTATAGTTTTGTGTGTGAAGATTTGTTTTATTGGATTCTTATTGGACAGGTAAGAGTAGAAATAATTATGTGGAATTTTTTTGAGTATAACGATGTCATTGTTTTTGTCGTGGTTATAATTTCATAAACCTGACTTGAAAGTTAAAATATCAAGATGAAGGGCAGTCTCGAGTGTACTGCTATAATAAGCGATACAAAAAGGTCGAATTTTTAAATAAAAAACAAATTAATACATTGAAACTATTATGCTTAACTATTTTGATATAGGCCTAAGATTTGAGACCGTCTCAACATGAATAGAAAAAATAAAAATTCCAATATTCATTATAACAGTTCAACCGACTACACCAGACTCGATTTTGAATTTTCTAACGCTTTACTCTTTTCTAAAATACGTACTTTTTATTTAAATTTTAAACTTGAAATACTTTCTTAATTAATTTAAAAAGAAATATAGAATGTCATCGATCTTAGCCATCGGATCTCTTAAATACTATATAAAGTGTACATCTAAGTAAAATACGATTATGAATCCTTACTACTTTAGTATCAATAATTAAAAAAGTTAATTTCAAGACTAAAGTACAAATTACAATCATAATTATTTAGTTACCTATACATAAGAAACAATCTATTCTTTTTTAAGTCGAAAACATGGTGAATATTAGCTAACTCATTCCTATATATCCTAAGATCGTTTCGTCATAGGTATCGTACGTTCGTTCGTTTACCAGATAATATTTTTAACATACAAAAAATTATAATGAATCTTCGTAACTTTAAGGCTAGAATGTCCTCCTCTATAGTATCATATTTTTTCAACAGTCTTGCTTTTGTCTGTCCCTATGTATGTTTAAATCTTAAAAGCTATAGAACCAAGTTCCATACGTTTTTTAATACATAGAGTGATTTCTTGAATCACTCTTTAGTTTATATGTATTTTATTACATAATATGTGTGCTAAGCCGGGACTGGTACTAATAAATACTGTCGCTGATCGCTAGTATAAGTTGTACTTATATGTTCGTCTAGAGAACACTATATCATTATTCAATAGGCAACTTGTCGACGCGTTATGTAGGTGTAAAAAGCTATCAATGTATTCATAGTATCTTGTCAGGAAGAATTTGTACTTTCTAATTCAAATTAAATCACGACTGACGAAGGTCGTAGCTACTCCAACGGAATCATTATCGGTTTTACTTTACATCGAATCAGGATATTGTTTGGAATTTTATTTATTATTTATTTATGGTATGTTCAACGCTGTAATTTATTTATCCGGAATCGAATGTAAAGATTCCATGTTACGTAGGTACATATTTATCTCTATACCGGTGGTTCTTTTAATCATTTAGTGAACAGTTTATGAATTTAAATAATATGATTTTATTTAGTTTCTTTTTCTACTAGAACTAATTTTTCTAATAGATATTCCTTAAAATGAGAACGACTTCGAATTAAAAAGAGTGAGTTGTTACGAAGAGTTTTATTAGGTTCTTTGTCTCTGTCTAAAATTAATATAATGTTTATGATAAAAAGTAAAACTCTTTAAAGTATTCCGCCAGTGCCTGTGTTGGTAGTCGTTACATATTACATAGCACAAAATAAAGTCGCTTTCTTCTGTCTGTCCCTATGTAGGCTTAGATCTTTAAAACTGCGCAACCGATATTCATGCGATTTTTTTATCAGATAGATTGATTCATGACGCATGTATATATACATATATACATGCATAACTACTGGTATAATAGGAATGATGGTGGTATAATTAACCCCAGGTCATTTTATATTTTGCTTGGCACACTTTAATCGTAAAATCTATATAAATTGTTGGAAATCGTGATTAGGTGTTGAAACGGATAGGTTACAAAATGATTAGCTCTTGCGAGAATATCTTTTTTAATGTATAATCTTTATTTATAGATAATTTTATGCATAAATTAATTGTCATAGAAACTAAGTAATAATTTGTCAACACTTCATTAAAGTAGGTCCGTTATGATTAAAAAAAGAAAAATGTTAAAATTATGAGTCGTTATTTACAGCTAAAGCAGCCAGTATGATCAAAAAACATAATTTAAAAAATGTTTAAACACATTAAGCAGTGATATATTTTTTTGTAGTAAGGTTTTAAGCTTAAAAACCGCTATAATAAAAAACCGCCAGCAATATTTAAATGGCGATTTAAACCACGAAGGTCATCCATAATTTTTTTAAAGGTACTTAATGTAACTGTGACTTACTGTCAGTATCAATTTATAATACACTAGCTAACCCCGGGGTTTTCCCGCGCTAAGTACTTTAACATAACAAATTTAATAGCCTTGACAACGGTAAATCAATTTTTAATATCGATTCAGAACCAACAAACAAAAAACTTTCCCTTTTATACTATCAATTAATGATTACTGCAAGATTCTAAATTTAAAAGATCCAAATATAATCTGTATAAAATTTGACATTTAGCATAATTTATTTCAACCACAGATTATGCAATCTTAAGGCGTGTCCACGACTCGGTAATTTACATGAACTTATATAACGAGAAAGTTGTGAAAAAACGCAAGAAAGTAGCAGTTTGCTTAACGGAGCGGAAAAAGGTCTTATTATAGTGAAGGATTGTGTCTAGTTGCTGCTTTAATTAGCCTTATACAATTGTCTAATTATATTAATAAGTTGGGTACATAGACTAATAACACATAGAACCGCAATTTGAGTACGCAAAGTGAAGCCAGTTCAAAGTAGATAATTTTGTCTACTTACATAGATCGTTTCCGCAGTGCATCAAAATTCGTTTGATTTTTATTAGATTTCAATTTTTCCATATAGCAGCAACATTATCGGTGGGCTTGTGTGTGTGTCATCGTGTACTATAACGTGCTTTTAACACTTACACATACACAGTTTTAGCTTCACTTATAGAAACCGTCAAAAATGTTTAGCGATTGACGAGAATAGCTGCGCATCGGTAGAATCGCGCTCGTAATTGACGTATTGGTGCGAGTAAGACAACATGACTGGGGAACCAATCAAAGCTAGCGCACCCGACGATCATGCGCCCCGCGCGCCGCACCGTTACCTCGATACCTCATTTTTGACTTCTGCGCAGGTTTCGTTCAGCGCTAAAGATTCGTGACGCGACCTATACACAGTTTTGGCTTTACTTACGCGAACCGATTATCAAGCTACTATCAGTCTATGCGTTTTACGTCTATGTTTAGGTACATGAAAGTTCTCTAGATAACATATGGAGTGGAAAATAATTTTTGTTACTTGTAATTAAACCCGTTCAGTAATTATATGACGATGATGTAGTGTGAATTATTATTTATTGTTTGTTTATGCTTTATTATATAACTAGCTATGTTACACTGCTTCGATTTAAAGGTTTTTAGGGCGCTTATTACCGCGTAATCATTCATATAAATAACTTAAATTAAAAAAGGCTTTTAATTTTATAAATCAATGGTACGGAACCCTTTGTGCGGGAGTCCGACACGCACTTGGCCGGTTTTTATTTTCTTTAAAAATCGATATAGTACTTATCGAGTAATAAGTGTTCGGAGAAACCCGACATATCATTTATATGTAGATCTTTCATCTATAAAAATATATTATGTTTAATGAACTGTATGCTAAAAAGAATACATATGTATAAAACCTATTCATTGAGTTACGAAGTTTTAAATTGTATTGTATAAGTTAAAGAAAACAAATTACTAAGACGAAGCTAATGAAAGAATATTTTTCAACTGCTTTATATTCCGTCAATGGAGAATAATGGCATTAAGCGCTAACTAACTAAAAAATGAGATTTTTACTAAGATAATTTTACAAGTATATCTATCTCTCTCTCTCACAAACCCGACTCACTCTTGGCCAGTGATTCCTTGCGCATCTTCTACGTTATCGAAATATCAAATAAGAACAAACGCATTCTTTCACGCGCCAAACGTGCTGGTGATAGCGGTTTCACCGTTACTGATGAATCAACAAAATACAATACGAAGAAAATTTCTATTGATTTAGTTAATTCGTTTACATTTTACCAGAATGTGACAGCTTTGGTATCGCATTGTTGTGGTCAAGTCAAATTATAATTTCATTTTAATCACAAAAGATACAAAAAATTGATGTTTTACTTTATTAATGACAAAATATAAATAAAAGCATGTCCAATTAGGTCCACCTAAGTCTGGAATAAGCTTAGGGGAGTTCATTACACCTATGACCCCCCTTGATCCGCTGGACTGCTTCAAATATAGTAAATGAACACCTCAGCCCCAAAACAGTCGCAAATCTTAATGCCTTACGACTGCCTTGTGCGTGTGCTCTGTCTTTACCTTTGAAATAGGGAACAAGAAAAGTCAAAAAGGAATAACGGATAAGGGAACCATTTTCCCTTATCCTCTTTTCCTATCAAGTGCTCCTACTTACCGAACGAAACGCACATCTCTGATGAGATTGCACTACTAAATTTTAACGCAGCTAAGTTAAAAACATTGTTTTGGTAGAAAAATAACGAAGAACAATCTTGTTTTACTAAGACAAAACCGCGGGCAACGGCTTGTATTGTTTATTTCCTTGTCGTTTTGAAATGAGCGAGGATTATATACGAATTTACTAAAAGAAACTGTCATACAAGCTACTATTATTACATCGAATCAGTCATATTGATTCTATAGAGTTACATAAAACTAATTAAATTCTAATTTCACGCACTAACATAATTTCTTAATAAAACTGTGTGCACATCGCAATCAGAGTTTATGTAACTATTACGCGTTAACATCGATTTATCGATTGAAATTATCGATTTTCAATTAGTAAGATTTTTCATCGGTTTAACACCGATAATATAAAATGAATCCGCAAATATGATACCGATTTCGATTATTTTTTTTTTTGTATTCCGTAGACCCTTATGTCCTACTCAGGAGAGGGTATACCTACTAGCTATATCTATACTCTATAGCAGGAATTAATAACAGCTTACAGCTAGGATAGGTACAGCGTGAACTAGTTTTTTTATATGTTCGATATTTAACCTAGAACATTGAAGACTATCAGTTTAACCCTTAACCACCTAGCACCTATTTCTGTCCTTTAACCACCTACGTGCGGTCTCAGAGACTGCTAATAAATTATTGCGATTATTTTGGGATCTATGATAATAAATTAAAGTTCGGTTAAATAAAATGCATGTCTATACTTAATTGCTTTATTTAAGCGTCACAAATTAGCAAATGTAATATAAAAGTTTTATAAAAATGGAATAATATCTATGAAAAAAGGAACATGGCACCAAAAATAACTATACTAAGAAAATGAGACCTTTATTCAAAAATACTTAAATTTTTCACTTTTTTTTCTTATTTCTAATAATTTGAATAAACTAAAAATAAAATCAAATAGAAAAACTAAACAAAAAATAACAAATTAAACAAAATTGCAAAGCCTCAACTTTCACATTTTTTCGCGGCAGTGACAACACATTTTTTGCGAACACTCCAAACAAATGGGTACTTTACACACGAAACATAGGTAAGCCGCAACAGAAGTGCTTGGTAAATCTTCCTTTATTTGCAAAATACGGCGAATAGAGTTCTTGATGTCTCTCGGAATGCGGTCATTTTTTTCACGACGTTCCATGTGCGATTTTGTAAGCTGTTGAGCTAACTTTTTCAATATTATGCTGAGGTGTCCTTGAACGAGTTACGTTAGGCACAGATGACCAGCGAAAACGATTACTGCCGAAGTAATTTTTTTTTCTTGGCCTACCTGACTGCAAGCGCGAAAGCGGGATATCATCTTCCGACGAGTCGCTTTCTTCTTGAGACCTGGATACAGATTGTGACCTTGAAGAGGTTGTTGGTGCCGGCAAGCTATTTTCATCGTCGTCACCCTCAATTTCAGATTCAGATCCACTCTCTTCAGCCTGCTCTTGATCAACGGTTACATCAGGTTCGACGTCGCTGCAATCCTCGCCAGAAAGGTCATCTTCGTCCGAGAATTCTTGCTGAAGCCATCTTATAATATTTTCGTTATTTTTACTCATTTTGAATCTAAAACAGTAAACAAATAATTATAGCAAAAGTCACACAACCACCTACGTGCGGTCATGGAGACCGCTGGCAAATTTAATTTACTCACCCTGGCCAAACGCGCACACGTACACACTCGCCGAGCGTTAGCGCGACACTGAGTGGTGTGTAGAAAAGGTAAACGAACGCGTTTTGACGCACGCTACTCACACGCGGAAATATTAGAATTTGAAAAATCGTTGCGGTCTCTGAGACCGCAGGTAGGTGGTTAAGGGTTAAAGCTAAAAATTAACAGCTTATCAGTTTCACAAACAAACAATTTAATGGTTTCTATCAAATAAAAAGGCATACACGGTCACTTTTACCTTTACATAAGAACTCCCGGCTGTTTATTGTAAGTGTGGGACTGTCGCAAGCATTGTTATAACAAGTCGTGGGAAACGCGCTGGTCAAATGAAATCGTGTTTGTTATATTTTAATTATATCATATACTAGTCACCCGCCTCGGCTTCGCACGCATATATTATGCTTGTATTATACATATAAACCTTCTTAAATCACTCTATCTATTAGAAAACGCATGAGAATCGGTTGCGTAGTTTTAAAGAGTTAAGCAATAAGCATACATAGGGATATAGGGACAGAAAGCGACTATGATTTATATTTATTTATTTATTTATTTATCATTTTATCTTAAAAGCTAACAGGTGTCACACCCAAAACACTTACAAGATTAATTTAGAGTCAATTAATTAATGTTAATTTATTATTAAGTAGTCAAATATCAAGTATGCGTAACTATATTATTTTATTTAAAATAATATGAAATTGTTTTTTTTAAATGTTCTAATCCATCGGCAAATAGATCCAGTTCGTGATGTTGGGCAAGTATGTCCCCGATAGTGCCGACTTATACTATGTAGTATGACTATAATTGGGGATAAATATACTCCGTTAAATCTCTGGCTTCTCAAATTTAAATACTTTTCAAGTTGAGAGCTGCTCCTTATATTTACTGCGTTACCTATAAGCAAGTGTTTTATTCTATGTTTCGCCCTGTGGTTTTACCGGTGTAGTTTTTGTTCCTGTGACAATATCTTGATAAAAAGTATACTATGTGGTTATCTTAGGATTAATATATTTGCGTAAAAGTTTAAAAACGTCTATTTCCATACACTATTATAAGTTATTTTTTAACTCTGTTTTCTTGTCTTTATCATTCACATTCTAGATTTAAGTTTACTACGAAATTCCTTCTCAAGTACT
>JADANM010006225.1:371924-382219 GCA_026213755.1 Eurema hecabe
TGCTTTCTGCACGAAGGTTCGTGGGTTCGATCCCCACCGGAAAAATATATTCGTAGCTGCTCCCGCCTCGGCTTCGCTTGCATATATTAAAATGTAAGAAGTCCTATCTTTTAAGTTGGAATAAACTGCACACGGTGTGCAAATTAACTTTA
This sequence comes from Eurema hecabe, assembly GCA_026213755.1. Taxonomy (NCBI): domain Eukaryota; kingdom Metazoa; phylum Arthropoda; class Insecta; order Lepidoptera; family Pieridae; genus Terias; species Terias hecabe. The sequence goes on from JADANM010006225.1 coordinate 372,077, forward strand.
AACACAGACAAACAACGTGACACGTAATTTATATATTATTAAGACTTAAATTTGTATTTTTCTGGGGTCTGTATGCTGCTATGTATTTTATGTATGTCTTTGCAAAATAAAAGTAACAATATGTAGTTTATCCGTTATCTAGGTGCCATAACACAAGCTCTGCTGAGCGTGGGACTAGATGGCGAGTCTATAGGTGTCCTGAAGTAATTATTTATTTAAATATCTAACAGCTGATGAAGTTTAATCATTCTGTTATTAAAAGGCCGATAAAATCGGTCAAAAAAAGTATTTATGATAAAGGGAAATAAATGATGGGGTTAGGACATGCATTCTTTCATTGCAATTCTAATAATTTAGGTATAGTTCTTCTGGTGCTAAGGTGTAGAATTGTTTATAAGTTTGAACGGTTATTACGACACTCATATTTATAAACAAATACAAAACTCATACATAACCGATAATAATTTGTTTGTTATTCTAACATTTTGATATGATGATATTTGTTTTGCAAACATTGCTAATGAGTATGAACGGTATTGAATCACTGAAAAAAACAATACGAAAAAAGTTTTTGAGGATGTATCATCGTATGTAACATACATAGTAGATACAAGTTTGTGAGGATGTTTGTTGGTCTTTTACGACAAAACTACTGAATAGATTTTCATTAAATTTCTCATAAACAGGGTATTTTACATCCCGGTATTGCAATAGGACCTTTCCTATTTATAATCGACTTCAAAAAAGGAGGAGTTTCTCAATTCGTCTGTATGTATAATATTTTTATTTTAGATCCTTATTTATAGTTTCCTTAAACTATGCGAGTAAAACCGCATGAAATTGGTAGTATGGTATATGTAAGCTTGGTGGCAACAATACAGTAATGTCGTAAAAACCTGCGGATATTAGCCACTGAGCTATGTAATATATTATGTTGTAACGTCGCTGCTTAGAATATACTTTAACAGTATAGAATATAGATATTTATTATTTATATATTTAAATGAGCTTTTTCTTCCTCTAAATTACCTATTAAAAATTTTTGTAACAAAATTATAATAATATTGTTTGAAAAATATTTTAATTACTGCTCTGCGGAGTACCTTATATCTAGTTAGTGCAATGTTGAAAAGTGCGACCTTTCAAATGCATTTTTAAACCATCTTTAGGCACCTATAAATAATGAGCTAGTTCAATATGTACTTAATTAACGTACAGGTAACTACACAAATTAATATAAATTTGGATCTAATTACTTGTTCCTAAGCCGACAACAAAACTTATTATTGGTATTGGCTGTAAATTTTTACATTTATGTTTTTAGTAAGATATTATATTAAGTAGGCACTTAGAAATAACTTTAAGTTTAAATTAAGTATCCAAACGGGTTAGGTGTATGCCGGCAACGGACAAGCATTAGATGACCGGTCGGAACCGCATACCGCTTTAACTTGCGTCACTGGATAGGGCTGCGTGCTTTAAGTTTTACATTTTTTAAATTAATTATTTAATTTTTTGTTTGGATTGTTTTTATAAAAGGCGTGTAATTTATCAATTGAAACTTCGAGAAGTTGCCGGTTTTAAAAAGCTAGCTTAGATTTTCGTTTGTATTTAAGTGGAGGTAATTGCTATAAAAAATTGAAAAAAAAGCTGGAGATACCACTACTGTAATATTATAAAGTGACTCCCTTGACCCGGGTGGATTAAGTTCATTTCAATCAATTTGTGAAGAAAATAATTAGAGGCAAAACGATCACATACCCGCCTCACCGCCTTGACAGTTGGCCGTCAAGCACAGCGTTTTCGCAGATATCGTTATTTTATACATAAAAAAAGGAAACGAAAATAACTGGTTTGCTATGAGAGATAGATAGATAGAGAGAGAGAGAGAGAGAGAGAGAAACACTCGCACGCCGCACAACTTACAACTATAGCAAAAAGTGTCGTTACAACTTTTGGTTTTCCTTTATTCCGTCTAGACTCTAAACCCTTTCGCTACGCGCTTCAAGGAAATTCGTTCCAAAAATAATAAACATCCACATTGTTTGCGAGCTTCTAAATGATAACGTATTTGTCTAAAAGAAACACATAATGTACTTATTTAATGTACTTTTAAAATAATTTTACAAAAAAATTGTAGGTAACCCTATAAGTTAAACGTCGCAAAGCAATTTATATAAGTTGCATTTTAAGGCTTTAGGTACCTTTAAGGGTACGAATTAAAGTACCCTTTTTGTGATGAAATACAAACCATATATTATAAATAATCTATGCGAAGTCGACTAGTGCGTATATGTATAATTATGTAATTAGCTGAGTCACGCAATTTTAACCGCGTAGTTCCCGTTTCCAGGATAATACCGGGATGTAAACTTTTCTATCTTTTAAGTTAGATCACACTGCACACGGTGTGCAAATTTAATTAAAAATCGGTTGAATAGTTTAGGAGTCGATCGTATAGTCATACTAATACTATAAACGCGAAAGTAACTCTGTCTGTTTGTCTGTCTTTCCATCACGCTAAAACTAACGATTGTAAAGAAATTTGGTCTAGAGCCTGAGAAAGAACATAGGCTACTTTTCAATTGAGAAAAAGGGTTAAAGGGGGGTTAAACTTTATATGAAAGCTAGTTTCTTTATACATATATGTATTAAGATTAGAGCTTGCAATATAGCAATTAACGTGGACAAAAGCAAAACTAATACAAGGTATTTCTCAACACAATCTCACTGAGGAAACATTACCGTTGATATGAACCGGTTCGTTCACAATTTCGTCACAACAACGAAACAAGTGTACTATAGGAAATCAAAAATATTGGAGCAACAATCACATATCATTGACATACACTTTTATGCGAATTTAATTGAGTTGGGTAATAGTGTATTATTGGGTTGTTTGCTAATCAGAAATATCATATTATAAGGGAATTTTTAAGTATTTTTGTTGTTTCAAGAAAAAACTATTAAAGAGATTTGGAGGAGTTTGGCATAGTAGGAGATTTAACTAGATTTACACATACCAGTCCTTAAGATACTCTCTCTTCTAAGGTGGCAAAGCCTCGCTTTGCGATTTTATGCCACATACATAGAAGTCAAAACGTTAGAAAAAGATGTATGATAAAACCAACAGGAAAAAAAGGGATAGTTACTTTCGCTGGTTGCGCTTAAATGCACCGGCAACCAATCACCTAAAGGTAAGACGTCCTTATAAGGATGTTTTTGCGTCTTCAAAATTTTGCGCTTACATATCTATTTAATATAACATCATTGATACCGGTATAAAACGTATCCTATGTGTTAGTCTCGGGTCTAATCAACCTGCATTCCAAAATTTAGCTATACCCATTCAGTAGGTTTCGCTTAAAATAGGAACAAACATCTTCACTAACTTTCGCCCTTTTAATATTAGTAGTATGTAAGTAGAAGAAGTATTTAATTATGTTAAAAAAAAAAAAACACTTTATTGATGTATCTATCATAAACAAAACAAACATTAAAATCAATTTTATCAAAAGGCGGTTAATTCAATTAACACTTAAATTACTTTAAAAAAGCGTCAAATCATCACTTGATGTTTATGTGTTTGTAATTTCTTTAAGGCAAAAGTAATGGCGTCCCATCACTTCGCTCAAGAAGCGAAAGTACAATTACATAATTGACCACATATTTTGAGTGACGAGATCTCAGCTTTCTAGTTAAACAAATAAATGAGTATAAATTAAGTTAAGAGTCATCTTAATTGTTGTTTTATATAATGCAAGTTACGTAGATAATAATAATACTCCATTTTCTATGTGTTCCAGACTATATAAATACTAGGTTCGTACTAGATAATTTACTAGCAGAACTCGTCTTGACTTAGTATAGTTTCTTCATAGATCAAGCTATTTATTTTTTATTCGATAACTTACATTAAACAATCGGTCGCGTAGTTTTAAAGATTTTAGCATAGGTACATAGGGACAGACTGAAAAAAGAAGAAGAGCGTACCTTTTCTTAAAAGGCCGGCAACACACTCGTGACATCACGCGTGCTCATGGGCGGCGCTGATCACTTTCCATCAGGTGACGCGCTAGTTCGTTTGCCCCCTCTTATATAAAAGAAAAAAAAACGTGCTCATTGCCAAGTCACTATAATTATAATATTATACAAGATAAAGTAAAAAAACTAAAACCCAACTACGACAAAAAACGACGCTGAAAAAGTATAAAAGTACCCCATGAATACAGGTAAAGTCACAAGCAAATGCTAGTAATATATACATATATATATTCGAAATGTACAAGTGAAGCGCTTTAAAATGATACCAAACACGGCATATCTAGCTTAACTTTATTTTTTTACTCTGTATATTTTGTCCGCTAGAGGGCGCCACATTGAATTTGGTGAAAATCTATATAGCCTATAACCAGCGGACAATTAAGACGCTTCTAATGATATGTCATTTGTCGAATTCTGATTAGTGGTTTAGAAGTTACGAGGGAACAGATGAACATACATACATACATACATACATAGCCTGTCAAAATCATAACCCTCCTTTGGCTTTGCCGTAGTCGGGTAATAAAGAAAACTATTGGTACAATTACTAAATGTTGATCTATAACTACAAATAATTTGGATAGGACTTAGCTTCTATGAGATCTCAAAATTACATTTAATGTTTTTCGTGGGATTTTGTTTTATACTATCAATGATAATTAATTATCACTATAAGAGATCTCTTCGATAACAGAGCAGATCGCAGAGCTTTACAGCTCTGGAGTGGGTTGCCGACCTTTATAACCTTGCATAGGTATCTTTTTTTGTGGGGAAATCCTCATAGGATACCCATGGACCTCGGGGAAGGACCACGGGTTATGTCGGACTTCTACCGACCAAAACCCCACTGTTCTTCGTTCTGCGAGCGAGTGGGAACCTTGCATAGGTACCTATACATTTGTCAACCGAATGCTATCTAACTACTCTGTCACGTATTCTATCACAACGCGACCCACATGTAAGGGCATTAGCAAACAGACATATCGATTTAGTCGACCTTGTGTCGTAACTCGTAATGTATTACGCACCGTAGTTTGGTAATGGGGAATTAATGAAGAAATTCGCGTCCTCTATTTTTAAAAATTAAACTTTTAAATCTGACGATAGTTTATGGATTATTTTTTTTATAAACGAGCAGGTGAGCCGCCCTATAAGTGGTCATTTGGACTTAAGTCTTTTAAAAATGCATACGTACCTACTGAGGATTTTTCGTAATATAATATCGCTTCTATATACAAGACTATCTATATATATATAATCTATCTATACATATAATAAAAATGTAAGGAGTCGCTGTCTGTACATGGAAGATATATGAGAAAAAATATTATAGGAGACCTTTATTAACGCAATAGAACCCAAAACAATGATTTTTGAAATTTTTGTCTGTTTGTCTGTTTGTTTATGCACGCTAATCTCAGAAACGACTTATCCTATCTAGATGAGGTTTTCAATGATATATTGTGGTAAGCTTCACTTAACATTTAGTCTTTAATTCATGTCAATCGGGTGATAAATAAAAAAGTTATGGCAATTTAAAGAATCACATTGAACTTGCTGACGGCCAACTTTCAACACGGCCAATTTGCCATTCCCTGCTTTGTTATCGAAAGTGGAAGGAGCTGTATCCTCGACAACGGATGTGAGATTAGGTCTCTCTTCAACATGTTCAAAAATGCTGCCCAGTCACTTCTTTACGCGGACGAAGTCGCGGGCACAGCTAGTATTTTAAATAAAAATATAAAATCTAACTATTTCCATACTGATTATATTACAATTTATTTACTTATCTAAAGAATGCACGATCTACAAAAATATATAGTACTAAGTCATTCATTTAAATTAACATAGATTTGATATCTATAACCTGTTATACTTGTAATCAACTTGTTCTTAACATCTAATCAATAACAAAGAACGTAGGCTTGAAGCTTTAACAATTGCTTTAACCTTGGGTATGTTTTGACAACATTATTACATGTCGTATAATGCATAAGAGATAATGGTCAAGTTTGAATGTAATTTCCTTGGAATTATAGGTAGGTTCGTAGAATTGACTAACTTGATCAACTATTTTGGCGCGTCCTATCAAAGAAGTCGATCAAAATTGGACATGTTTGAACGGTAAATGAAGCTATTAAATTAGTAGTAGTAGTAGGTCGCGTCACGAATCTTTAGCGCTGAACGAAACCTGCGGAGGAGTCAAAAATAAGGTATCGAGGTAACGGCGCGGCGCGCTGGGCGCGTGATCGTCGGGTGCGCGAGCGTTGATTGCTTGTCCCAGTCGTGTTGTCTTTCTCGCATCAATACGTCAATTACGAGCGCGATTCTACCGATGCGCAGCTAATCTCGTCCAGCGCTAAACATTAATGACGCGTACTATACTCTATATAGAAACATCCTTTTTACTTGGAATTTATACCAAAATTATACAGTTTTCATAGATATTTATAAACCGTAATAACTCCTCCAAAGCCAGGTCGATAAGTTGTTTTGAATTTAAAGGTATCAATGTATACCTTTGGGACTTGACAACAAAGCTAAATGTCACACAGCACTGGGAATAGTGACGTGATGGTATGTTGAAGTTCAATGGTCTATGAAACGAGAGAGAAGAGAGAGAGAATTTATCACTACATAGTAAGAAATAAAAACATATTTCTGTGCCTATGTATGCTTAGATTTATAAAAATGCGCAACCCTTAAAAGGTTTATACGTATAACTAAGCTATAGTATGTTCCTTCATAAGTAAGCTTTACTATATTAATATCATAAATGCTAATGTATCTCTGTCTGTCTCGCTTTCACGCCAAAACTACTCAATCCATTGTAATGCAATTTGTTACACTCATAGTCTGGAGCCTGAGAAAAGACAAAGGATTTTTAATTGGAATAAAGGGTTGTCAGGGATGGTCTAAGTTTATATGAAAGTCCACGCGGACGGAGTCGCAGGCAACAGCTAGTATTCAATATCTAAAAAATACTAGTGCAAGGTGTTAAACGTGTATAAATATAGCTGCGATGTCTAAATCGGACGAGGTTGCAACGACCTCTAAGGTCGAATTATAGCATTATACTCATAGGAAGAAATACCTCTCTCACGATTGAAAAATTACTCAATTTTCCGTTAACATTGAAGAATATTTTGTAAAATAAATATTGAAGGAAAATAAAAATAATAATAATATTATAAACTAGCGACCCGCCCCGGCTTCGCTCGCATGTATAATGCATGTATTATACATATAAAACTTCCTTAAGAATAACTCTATCTATTAAAAAAAATCGTATCAAAATCCGTTGCTTAGTTTTAAAGATCTAAGCATACATAGGGACAGACGGACGGCGGATAGCGACTTTGTTTTATACTATGACTGGAATATTTTTAATGGACATATTTAATAGGTTATACTTGATTCTATAATATAAAAATGAATCGCAAAATGTGTTGATTAGCGCATAACTCGATAACAAATAAACAGATTTAGATAATTTTTTTTAGAATATTCCTACATGAACGAGAATGGTTTTTAAGCAAAAAATTGTAGGTATTAAAATGAGAAAAACTATGTACCTACTTAGGTAATTATAAATTGTAGCGAGATTTACAATATTTACTTACCAGGATGCTTAGTTAAGTTATGCTTAACTTATTCTTCACTTAATTATGTTAATATTTGCTCAGCGAGAACTTTATAATGTTTGAATAACATTAAACTATTCTAATAGTGCAGTATAAGAATTGTTGTATACGTAATACGACTAACTGATCGCAGTTTTAATTGAAAACCCAGAACCCGGTACCTTTGTCCTTAAATAGCCTTTACCATTGCACATGAAAGTAGCTATAGAAAAAAAAATATTATACATACAGACGAATTGAGAACCTCCTCCTTTTTTTGAAGTCGGTTAAAAAGAGTTTAAACAGCGCCTGTAGATCGTGAAATCAGTGCGTTTTAACAAAAAAACAATCTATTCAGTTTTATAATTCGAAATATATTATATAGTACATATTATTATTCGAAATATTTTTTATTCTACTTTATTAAGAAATATGTACTTGTTATATTAATTATATAATTAGGTCTCTGGACATACATTTGTATAAACAATCTAAAGAATTTGGTCAAACACTCTATAAACAGTATTTCTCGGTACACCGGTAATTATTTTCTCAGTAATCATAAGAGTCCTTCACCCGACTTGAGTAATGACTATTTAAACATAACAAATATTTGTAAAAACCTACATTTATGCCAACAGTACATTATAATGTTTTATATTATATATAGTACTAGCTGTTTCCCGCGGGTTTACTCGCGTAGTTTCCCCTAGGGGCTATACCGGGATGTAAGCTATCATAGGATAGCTTTTAAGTTGAACAAACTGCACATGGTGTAAATTTTAATAAAAAATTGTCAATTAAAATTGCGCCGCACCGTCCCCTCGATACCTTATTTTTCCCTTCTGCGCAGGTTTCGTTCAGCGCTAAAGATTCGTGACGCGACCTATACTATGTGTTACCGCATTACGTCATCTAGCCGTGGGTGTTAAGTCAAGACGCTTCAAACAAAAACTATAAATATAATTTACATACCATACAGAGTAATTTAGACCCATTATTATAATATGTTATTATGATATAAACCTAGTATCTACATAGAACTGAGCGGTCGAGGTTATGTTTTTTATTCACTAGTAATAAGTATGAAGAACCGTAGGTACATTGAATACATATAAGGTTTAAATATGTATTTAATAATAGTTATGATACAGTACAAATTTATTTATAGCTTACACAATAAGTGTTTAGTTTTTGTCTTTTTTCATGTATTCTAGCTGTTTTAAAGATTATTTCATTGAAATATTATCTCGTCTATACAGTCTTAATATTGACGAGTATAGAGATAGATATATCGATATTTTTAATGATACAGTTCTTAATGTACTTGCATTGCAATGGCCTGTTACTTATACATTTTATAAATCCATAAAGTAAATATAAATGCGAATACCTGTATCCTGCTGTACAAATGTTTAATCTATATCTACATATACTAATATATAAAAAAGTATTGTTTGTGTGTTTGTTAATTTGTAAGGGGTTAAAAATTCTTTCACCTATAAAAAGCCACGTAATTGCTGAATGTTAACATTATGCCTAACAAAGTGGGTACGGGTCCGCTAGTAACGTAATAAAGGGATGAATAAAGTTCTAGTCTTTACTCTTTACTAAGATACTTTTTAACCAAGCCAAAAAAATAGTCATTTATATTTTTTATAGGTACTACGCATTTATAAAATAAATTGTAGACATTACATATTAACAATTCAAATCCTTTTAAAAAGTATTTATCGCGTGCCATAAATAAATATATTAAAGTTAAAACATTTTTTAACTCAACCATTACGCCAAACATGGCAACTTCATTAAAACGCACAGCGTGGTCTAGAATCACAGATAACTGTTGATTTGTATATGGCAACATCCATGTATGGGCGTCGATGACTTTATAAATGCGAATTCTATGGAGACCACATTTACGTTATTTGATTGAGAATAATCTAGCAGAGCTTGTGTTATTAAACTTATTTATTCTAAGGCTTTTGAAATTTTTTAATAATAATTAAGTATTTCTCTATCTGATAAAAAAACGCATGACAATCGGTTGTGTAGTTTATTTAAATATTTAAGCATACATTTTACATATTGACACAGAAGAAAGCTACTTCGCTTACACTACGTCATCATTATCTAAAGAGTTTCAATGGACAAGCTTATTTAGAGAACTATGTTTTCCAAATAATAAAAACCTCCTGTTCCTGTAGTAGTAATAAACTTGTTTTGAACTTTTTCTTCTTTACAAATTTAAAATATGGAAAAAATAAGCTTTTTAACGCTTAATTTTTTTAATGAAAACATTATATATTTCATATTAATTTTTCTTTCTCAATTTAATGTGTTTATAGTAAAGTACTTGTACCGATGTGTATTTAAAAATAAATTTTATAAAATATATATTCATAAACATATAAACTGATTATGTTGACCTATTTCGCTCCCATAATCACCAGCCTCGGTGGCGCAGTAGGCAGCG
>JADANM010006225.1:418884-459070 GCA_026213755.1 Eurema hecabe
CAGCAAGCGAATGAGCAAGCACTTACAGACACCCCTTGTTACTGACGAGAAGATCTGCATCAAGCCATGCGGCCCTGGTACCTTAACTTTATATATCATACTAATTATTAATAAATATTATTTTAAACTTATTATATTTAATAAAAATAAAAACATAATATTGGCCTTGTAAGCTATAAGAAATGACTTCACTTGACCATTTTTGCTAGATTTTCTTAGCAATAGTTATAAAATCTAAACTCAATTAATCACAATCAGATTCAATTATAATTTATTAATTCCGACTTGACTTCGAAATTACAATACATAGACCGATACGCACTTGGCCAATAATTCAATAACTAACATACATACAATATAAAAGATTTATAATTCACAAAATGGCGCCACACTTACATTGGCGTCCAGTTTAAAATTATTTTATTTCATTAATTTTTTATTATTTTTTTCTGATTATATATTTAATTATATTTTTTTTGTTCCTAGAACCGCTTGAAGAAGAAACAACAACAGAATACATTCCCGTGGGCTCACACTCGTACCCGCTATTTATTCGTATAACCGGTTTAGGGGATAACTACCACCCCCCAGCTCCTGCGAGTCCCGAGTTCGACTCGCTGGTAGAAACTGTTGTGGGAAGTTTAGGGGGGGAGTTGGGGAAAATAGAGGGATATAGAGGATTGAGTGTTGTTGGGTTTATGCAGTGAGTATATTGTGTACTAGAATTATATGTAACATAGATTTCATGTGTTCGTTTGTATATTACTTGGAAATTGTCAAACTGATTTTTAACATAAAGCTAAAAATAAAAGCGCGTATTAATCACTATACATTAAAAATTTGGATTTATAAGAAAGAAATCACTGAACAAAAAATAAGTTTTTTTAATAAATCTTAAAGTATTGATTAATTTGCATAATTATGTATGTATAAAATTTCTTTTTTTTCTACATCTTAAACTATTGAATATTTTGTTTAGTTTTTAATAATAGTATTAAAATTTCAGAAACGAAACCAAATCCATAATAGCGGAACTAACGCTAAAATCCATAGAGAGTAACACGATAGAGGGTTCAAGCGGTCGCGCTATAGACGTCTCGCTCGCACGCAACGAGAGCGAGCGAGAGGGCGATATGGACAAATGGTTGCGTGTAGTTCGGGACACGTTGGCTAAGGGGAGAGTCGGCAATATGAACTTCGATCCGGAGTTCGTTGTTTTTGGTTCTGAAGCTAGTAAGTATTTCTATAAAAAATAAAAGTAGCCTAGTTAGAGATATGTTTGATTTTGTGCCTTGGGTATTAGTATTTCGGCGTACGGTATAGATCGCGTCACGAATCTTTAGCGCTGAATGAAACCTGCGCAGAAGTCAGAAATAAGGTATCAAAGGGACGGCGCGTGATCGTCGGGTGCGCGAGCGTTGATTGGTTGTCCCAGTCGTGTTGTCTTTCTCGCACCAATACGTCAATTTCGAGCGCGATTCTACCGATGAGCAGCTATTCTTGTCCAGCGCTAAACATAAATGACACGACCTATTATTGTAATGTATTTAAGGTACATTACTGGATAAGGACGAACGAAAACCTACTATTTTCACGCTTTAAATGAGAGTGTAGTTAAACTCCATATGACGAATAGCACTATTCTAAATTTCAATTGTTCTTATTCATTCTGATCATTAATAGAGCTATTCTAAATTTGAATTGTTCTTATTCATTCTGATCATTAATAGAGCTATTCTAAATTTGAATTGTTCTTATTCATCCTTAATAGAGCTATTCTAAATTTAAATGTTGTTCGTAGAAACGATATCGATACCCGAGGGTCCTACTACGAGTAACACTCGGTGGGGCGGCGTGGGGCTGTGGGTGGGCGCGGGCTGCGTGCTCGCGCTGCTGCTGCTGGTGCTGGCGCAGGCCGCCTGCCGCCTCGCTGCGAGGGACCGACCCGTGAGTGTACACACACATACATACATATATACATACATACATACGTACATACATACAGTACAAATGCGTACACACAGTACCATATTCACGCATACATATACTCCTCAAAATACACATACACGTTTTCACAACCACTAATAAATAAAGTCCGTATCGGACAATTGACCATCTCTGATACAGTACCCAGTAGCCACAGCAAATACAAGTAAATATACATATGTAATATGAAATAGTTTTATTTTTTCCCAAACGCATAGACAAGCTATTTTTTGAAAAAAAAAATATAAACATTATTATTTCAACTTTTTCATTTTTTAAAATATACTTTAAATATGAATATGATATCTGTGGTTTACCTTATTCATAATTATACCTTCATACAAAAGTGCTGACTCAAGAAAAATAGTCCCAAATATATTTAAATCGAATAAACAATTTATTTCAGGACGATTTAATCCCGAACACGGCTTGGAAAGACTTCTCATCTTCAAACACCAACTACGCTTTCGAGCCTTTCGAAAACGACGACAAATACAATACTAATTCGCGTCCTTCACGCCCAACACCCCCCCCACCCCCTCGGCCAACGTCCGCCAACGGTTATAGAGCCAACGGTCACACCAACGGTCACACCAACGGTCATACCAACGGTCACATGACCAACGGCCGTAAGAAACCAACCAACGGTCATATGACCAACGGTCAGAAGGATTACAACGGGAGAGTGGTCAAAACTCCCACGGGAACTGCCAATAAGAAGTTCCCGAACAGCGCTGCGCAATTCTATCACGAGACAAGATCATTACAACGGCCGAGAAGTCAGTATGGGTCAGTGAGACAGACATACTATCCTATTTCTTGTCCTACTAGTACTGTAAATGTGAATGTTTGTGAGAATAGTATAGATGTATGTTTACTATTCTTTAACGCAAAAACGGCTGTACCGATTTAGTTTGAATTTGGTATGTAGATAGGTGATACCCTGGATTAACACATTGCTCCGGAAACGGAAACTACACTACTTTAATACTCCTTTTAATACTTAACTTATTATGGAAACATTTTTAACCCACTTCAAAAAAGGAGGTTTCTCAATTCCACCGTATGTATACTTTTATTTGTATAGTACGATTGATATATTAAAAGTAACCCTTCAAACGTCATGATTTCTTGATAAATCTTACGATGAATATAATGTAGGTCAAATGCTAGCCTTAGTTTTAAAGTGTCACTCGACCATAAAAGGTGTATTCTTTTATAATCGACTATTACAACATCACGTTCATACTAAAATATTGTATAAATAAGTGTCGTGACAAGAAGGTCATAATCACAACATCAATCAATTCAACCATTTTTAGTAAATAATATTTCTGTATTATATTTTAAATACCCTACCACTATATACTATGTATTACTTATATGCAGACATAGTTGCTGGTAAAATAAAAATAGTAGATTTTTTTCATATTAACTAATTTGTAAATAAATGTAAATTCAATCAATAAATAGAAAATGAAAAAGAAACATTTTCATTTACATTTTATTTAAATGCATATAAAAAACAAATGAAAAATGAAAAACAAAGATCATTTAAAACTGTAAATCGTCTACAAAGTACCAGGCAAACATAAACGGCCGAGAGCTTCATTATTCCGGCCCTTGACATACAAAGAGTTATGTCAAGAGTCATTCAGTGAAAAGCCTTGAGCGAATTAACATTGAATACGTTTGACAATTTCACATTCATAGCCACAAGACCGTGTGGCCTAATGGATAAGGCGTCGGACTTCGGATCCGAAGATTGCAGGTTCGAGTCCTGTCACGGTCGAATCATTACCTTTTTTTATTTTAACCATGTATATATCTTTTATATTCTTTAAAAAAAAATATTATAAATATCAATAGTTTGATTATTTGAAAAATTAATGAATGAGTTCAATTTATGAGACTTATTTCTTCTGTCTTCAAGTTCAATGTCATTTATTTTTGTGATATTTTATATAGGTTTGATTAATTATTTAACACGTCATTACTTACTTACTTTATTAACTATGGAATCCGCCCTTCAAATTGATATCTATTGATGTTAATATAATCTTAGGAAATACCGTATAATCTATGAATCATCGAATGTTTCAATTTAATGTTCAAATTACACATAACTTCTTATAAAGCACATTATCATCAGACAATCTAGGACTTTAAAGCATTAAATTATTCTTTATAGTATAAATATTTAAATAAAGCATTTATGAATTTATCAGAATAAGAAACTCTATAGTACGATTACCATGACTATAGTACACATCATCATCGCATCAAACATATTTCTTTTATCAAAATTTAAATTTCCTTATCTATGTAACAGTGGTTCACGCACTAAGCCCGCATACTTGCATCGCGTTTACCCAACACAAATCAATTTTTTTGTGTAAAGTTACCTTACAGAATTTTTTTAATATACCTGATATACCTTTTTTCATCAATCGCGCCCAAAGAAGTCGGTTACAAATATTTATTATTTATTTATTTATTTATTAATTTCATTTCAGCTACGCTCCTCGCCAAGAGCGCAGCACGTACTCCCTCCCCCGCGGGCCGCACGCCCACTCCCCCCACTACCCCGCCTCCCCGCACTCCCCCCACTCTCCGCACTCCCCCCGCGGCCGGTCCCCGCAGTCGCGCGACGTGTCCCAACCCGACTTCTACTTCATGCCGTCGCAGAGGAAGCACGAAGGTGAGATCGTTAGAGTGTATGTCAAGCCGAGGGATTGAATTGTTTTGTATTTAATACAAGAAAGTACAGTAACAGACCGGGGAGATACTATAAAGTCATTAAGTCGAAGTCAAATATAAATAAAGTGAAAGTCAAATATTTCGTTAATGAAGTGAATTTCATATAACTTAAAACTATTGATTTGTTATCTCATAAGTGATAACTAAACTTTAGTTTCTACAGAGAACAATAATTACTAAATTATATTCATTGGCATATAATAAAAAAAATATTTTTGAAGATTCGAATCAACCTTCCAAAATTCTAATTCTGGTCAATATTTAAGATTGTCAAAATTTTAAATTATTAAATTGCTTTAAGTATTCTTCCGGTCTGTCAAACTGACTTATAGTGTTGCCATATTGGTTTAAAATTTGCTATTCTAAATTTACATTTTAGCATGCTTTTCAGTTAAAATATATATATTAGGTACTGATATTGTATATATCTATGTAGTCGAAATTAAAACGGTAACACTTCAGTAAAATACACCATTTCATGAAATGACTATCTTTAATAGTAAATAGAGACATTACCTTAAAATTTTAAATTCACTTTTACTATGTGTTTAACTATTTATAATGGACAAGTACCTCACATTACACATACTAAAATATGCTTTAAACTTTCAATTTAATCAAATTTTCATGTATGCAATAATATGTATTATATATTAATAATATTAATATAGTTTAAAGAAAAATCTTTAAGAATTATAGAGATTTCTGTACTAACAGCTCTGTTATGAAATGCTCTGTTTGAAAAAGCTGATTAAAACTTTTTAAAGATATCACCTTTTCATGAAATGGCTGACCATTTGATATTAAAAAAACAATTCAATCATTAGAAGTAATGTAAACGCTATTTAAATATTAATCTGGGTCGTTTTTCTCTAGACTGACAAAATTGTTATCTAAATTCTTACTAGTGCCAATTAAAAATGTAATTTTATAATAATCTACTAATACAGTAAAAAATATGTAGAATGTAGAATAAGTACAAATTATTGTTATTTTTTACCGCTTAGGTCCGCAGCTTTAAAATTAATACAAATGTATGGTTTATGCTGTAATTTTATATGTATAATTAAATATTGTACTATATTGACCACACTTATAACTATTATATTCATTGATGAAACCAATAACCAATAGATGTCGCTTTTTAAAATTTTTTAAATAACAATTTTCATTAAAAATCAATTTTAACATGCTTATTATTAACTCCTACTAATATTTACTAATACATTATTGGCAGTGCAAATGTAATGTAAATCTTGCAGGCACTTCTAGCAGTTTCTACTTTTATTTTCTTTATTGTCTGTTTTAACAACAATTTCTGTTTTCAATGAAATAAAATACTTTATAACGAATTAATGAGAGTTCAGTTCGCCATAAAAACTGTAAGCGTACTTAAATTGTAAGGGGTAATCACGGGATCTACTGAATCGATTTTAAAAATCCTTTTACTACTAGAAAGCCACATTATTGCTGAGTGACATAGGCTATATAAAAAAAGGATTACTAACATTATGCCCAACGAAGTGGGCACGGGTCAGTTAGTTTCATGATTTATAAGTGGTCAGTAGTCATCTTCATTAAGAATAAAAGTATTTTTTTCGTTAATTAAAAATGTTGTATTATAATTAAAAACAAGTTTCCATAACGTTATAAAGTATATTATTATTCCATACAATTTCCTATTCTATAATAATTCGTGTCTGAATCATTCGTCATTTACAATTGTAAATAACGGTGAAGGCTAAATCCATGTTTTGTTGCAGAGTTCTGAGGGCGCCGCCACTAACATAAGTTACCATTAAGTTAAACTTAACTCACTCGTACTTCCGACACCGTTCTAGTCCGCTCTCACAGTTTTAAATATAGTTACCGATACACCGCATTATATTATATCTAATAACTATAGCTAAAGTTATTCTTTATTTATTTAAAAACCTAAAATTAATGGAGATATATCTTCTCTTTCCTGGATGTGTAATCTATTATCAACTGTCTCTTTCTTATTTGCCTTTTTTCGTGTTTTTTTTGTATCGAATACAAATTTTCTTACAACATTTTATTACACAGAAATGTTGAACATAAAAAATAAGATTCATATTATTAATATATATTGCTTTAAAGCGTTATAATTAATTCTGAATATTGAGGTGTTATAATTGTAACAATTGGAGTTTCATAATAAATAAAAGAATAACATTCAGCTGTAGTATATATGTGGTATGTACCGATGTATGTATATAGTGCTGTACTATAAGGCAAATGTGTTAATTAACCCTCTTAAGTATACTGTCTTCCAGTTGAGATATTATAACGTACACGAAAATTCCTATTACATATTAAACTTATAAAATTGACCTTTTTTTCTTTATGCCAACATAATGGGAATATCAATGATTTTTTCTTACAATTTTAATTTTTCATTTTGTCTTGATTTTATAAATTTATAATTCGTTTTATGTTTCATTGGGCATTTGCTTTTTATTTAGTACGTTATAGTGACTCAATTTTAATTTTTAAGGATTTATTTCTTTTTTGTAATCAGCGCCATCTTCTGGACGTTTGGTGCTATTTAAAAATGGAGGTTGAATGCTCATTTTAGTTTCTTAATAATAATGTATTTTAGTTTTAAGTTTAAATGAATATTGGTCTAAAATAAATTTCGAAATATTGGTTGCCAGTATAATTGTATAGTATAGATTTTTAATTTTAATAATTGTGTCTTGAAATTTGAGTTTCAAATTTAAGTAGCATTACCCAAATATGTTGATTGTGAAATTAATTTCGTAGAATTGATTTTGACGATTAAATGTAATATAAAAAATAGTTTTCTAATTACGTTTAAATATAATAATGTTAACTGTACGCATATATTTTGTAACAAAAATAATAATTTCCATATGTTGAATTGACGAGTAAGTTGAATGGACAAATGTAAATGTAGATAAATAACTTATATAAAATAGAACGATAACAGAGTATTAATAATAACATAAAGTACCAAACCTAAGAATAATACGGAATAAAGTTATATTATTTTAATATTTAAATGTGTTTTATTTCTCTTCAAAAATGACTCGCATACTTTAATCAAGTTTTTATATCTTACTAATATTTTTAATAATGAAAGTTTGTGAGAATATATATTTATGGATGTATGTTTGTTATTCTTTCACGCAAAAACGGGTGGACCGATTTAGTCAAAATTTTGAATGAAGATAGGTGATACCCTGAATTAACATATTATGTATATATAGAAATCAGCGCCATTCATTAGATATTGGTCGCATTATATGTGTCGCAGGCGGATTGTATAATCCGCTGTATTAAATTAACCGCATTCAATACGGCTGATTGATGAACCGCCGCATTACAAAACAGCCCTGTTTTTCAAAACGGCTAGCATTAATGTAATACAGCGGATTATAAAATCCGCCTGCGACATATATAGGAATATTAAAACAAAGACATTTATAAAAAAAAGTTTATTATAAAAATATGATCTTATATCACAATTCACAGCTTACAATCCCATCACAAACAACTTCAAATTAATAACAATAAACCAAAAATATACATAAAACTACATTAAAATATACATTTTTAATCTGTGGCTATTACCCCAAATTTATACGCAATTACAGACTGGATTGAACTCCCAAAACTTGCTTGCTTTTAAACCGCCACATTTCCTGTGAAAATAAATGAAAATTATATAATAATATATCTTGTTTATACTAATATCTTGATTCAACTAGGCTACATATAGTAACACTGGAGTCGTCACGGTATTACAAAGCATTGCCCACCGGTTCTGAACGCAGTTTCTACAGAGAAGGACCGGCAAGAAACTTTAATATTTGCTGTTTTAAAATAAAAATATACAATTGTAATTATTAATATGCCCAACAATACATGAAATGGGTAACCATCCTGCAAGCTTTAAGAAATAACATTTCAAGGGTTTTTGTCTTAATTTTATTGGTTTATGGTAAAATATGCTCTTTCACGAAAATATGAACCGATTTTAAAATAATTATTTCCGAAAAATTTTAACCGTTAAAAAAACTTGTACATTTTTTTCAGACCCTGTAATTGTAGTGAAATACAGTGAAAGAATAATGTATTTTTTATTTATTTTAATAAAGCCGTAAAACAGTAAAATTCAAATTACAGCACTATTAGCGGCCCGTCCCGGCTTCGCACGGGTAGACATTGTACTAATTTATATTATAGCCTACGCAGTGATAATGTATTCAGACGAAAAAAAGTCATTCGTGTGCTTTTTGAGATAATTCGTTACATACATAAATACAAATCTTTCCTCTTCATAATATTAGTGTAGACAAACCGCAAACGGCAGACAAACGCCGTAGTACAATGCTGGTCGAGAAATAGGAATTACTTAATTTTCAAATAACTGATAACTTTTCAAAAATCTGTATCAGGTGGAGATTTCAGTAATCGGGAATAAGTATTTATTAGTAATACTAGATTTTTCCTAATTGATGACTGATTTCATTTTTTTCGTCTAGCTTCCTTTCACAAACCGATAGCAACTTTTTCCATAATTATATAAATAGAAAAAATAAACTCACCACAAAAGTGAGCTGAAAGCCTCGTCTTTTCGCCGCATTCTCCACGTCCCTGGCAACACTCTCCTGCACGGAGCCGCTCACGTCGATGTAGTAACACTCGCTGTTCGCGTAGTGCGCTGTTAACGACTTGCGGTAACACTGGAAATATATTAATTCTATTGATACTGTGAAGTATGGCAATCTAGCTGAATACAATAGAAAATCTTCGCTGCTCCCCGAGTTTTTACCCGCCTAGTTCCCGTCCCCGGGGCAATAAATTAGGTAACCTATCTGTTAATCCACGGTATCAGTTATCACCTATTTAAATACCAATTTCTTTACAACACTATATATAGATAAAATAACAAACGAAACTCCTTTAATTAATCAATAGATACATTTAAAATATTTCTTTATTTTATTAAATTCCTCTTAACAAAAATTCATTAACGAAATTATCAACATTAAAACTAAATTAGGTACAAAAAATACATCAAGATCGAATAAACAATTTTTAAATTGTAAATAAACGATAAAAACTGTATACTTTATCCAAACACAAGTTATTGTTTTTGTCCAGCGAGAAGAGCCTTTAATTCTAAATTAAGAGTTTACGGGGTAAAAAGACTTAGATAACTTCAAACATGTTTAAGGTGCATTTAGAGTTTAGACAATTATTCTGAATACCTACATAAAACAATGGAATAATCACACCTAATATACAAATTAATAAAAAGTTAAACGGTTAATTGTTTGACGCCACCATAGTTCGAACCAATTACAAAGCGTTCTTGTCGTTTAGACATGTATTAATAAATATCTCAATTTTTATTCGTAAAATATGAAAAAAAAATGTTTATTATTGTATTAAATTGTGTTTAACTCGCTTTATTACACTACTATCTGATAGGATGGCCACAAATCAACGCATAATATTTTCAATAGTGTATACCGCCTATTTCAATAGTAATAGGCGGATTGTATAAACCGCTGATTTACATTTCGGCTAGCCGTTTTACAAAACAGGGCCGTTTTGCATAGCGGCGGTTCAACGATTTCACCCGCATAATTCCCTTTCCCGGGGCAATACCGGGATGAAAGCTATCCTATCTTTTAAGTTAGATCAAACTGCATATGGTGTGCGAATTTTATTATAATCGGTTAAGTGGTTTAGGAGTCCATTGAGGACAAACATTGTGACACGAGATTTATATATATTAAGATTTATAAATAATGTTATTTTCTACGTGGAGATCGGACCTACAATTAAAATATAATGAAAACCAACGCACCTTGCTAACATTAGGGCCGGATCCATGAATTAATAGAGGATGGAAGAACACAGTGTCTCCAGGGGCCATCTCGAGATTCACCCAATTCTTTTCATCGTACACCGACTTATCCAAAATACCGTGATACAGCTTGTTAGAGCCCTGGAAATATTTTTTAATAATAATAATAAATATTTTCAGGATATTTATACACAGCGCCATCTAGTTCTAAGCTAAGCCGAAGCTTGCGTTATGGCAACTAGATAACGGAATAATTAACATATATATACTTTTCTTTTGTAAATACATACATAAAATACATAGCAACACCCAGACCCCAAAAAAATACAAATGTAAATTACAAATATATTTTTCCGGTGTGGGAATCGAACCCATGACCCTTCGTGCAGAAAGCAGTTGTGTTACCACTGCGCTAAGCGGTCTTCATATCATATCATATCATTGTTAAATGTTAGTTATTTATTATGACAACTAGTAATTTGCAAAAAAGAAGAAAGATGTCCTGACCGAGAGAAAAAAGAAGGTCACATAGTCGTGGTCGAGTCAAGAACTTATAATTAACTAACTGTTGCCCGCGACTCCGTCCGCGTGGACTTTTATACAACATGTAACAGAAATGCGTGGTCATATTGATGCATCGCAAAGAATACCTAATTTTTTATTATCATAATTAAAATTCAATTCATTTGAATTATTTATGATCAAGGTATTGAATTTCTTGTTCAATCCACCAGCATAACGATTGTTAAATTTATCGATACAACGAACATCACTTTAGAGCTATCAGCTGTTACGTGTGTTAACTCCAATTACAATCTATTACGCGTCGTATAAACTTTGACTCCCCTTTCCCTTATAACCCTTTTTTTCAGTTTAAAAGTAGCCTATGTTTTATCTCAGGCTCTAGATCATCTGTGTACCAAATTTCTTTACAATCGGTTCAGTAGTTTTGGCGTGAAAGCGTAACAGACAGACTTACTTTCACGTTTCTAATATTAGTAGGGATTTAATTTTGATAACAATAGATACAAGTATATGGGTGTTTTATTTTATTAATGACAACATTTATTTAAAATAAAATCATTATGTTAAATTCGTGGTTCGTCAGAGCTTTAAGCTTTAATATATCAAATCACTTTTAATACCATAAAATATACTATACAATATTAAAAAATATCTTTTAATTATCAAAATCGAAATTCAAGCTGTTACCGAATTATGCACTAAGCAACACATTGGCGATCCATCTTTAAATATAAGATTCTCTTCTAAGAGATCTACAACAAAACCATACCGGTAGGTGGCCATGGGGGTGAAGTTTAGTATTTTTGTGCGACTTGGGTATGACCCAAAGGCAGCCATTTTCCACCGTCACATCGTCCACCGCCGTCCAGGCTGCGATAATCTTATCAGCTGGACGGAACGGAAAGTAGAAGAGATCCTGAAAAAAGGAAATTGTCATTATACTTTAAAGGCTATAAAGTGTAAATCAAGTTGAAACGCATATTAATATTAAAATTAAAATAAATTAAAAGACAAAAAGCAATAAAATACGTATTTCTTTATTTTAATAACAATAATAAGACCTAATTGTGCGCCGAGTATTATTATATATATTATTAAGACACGTCCAAGTGGTATTACCATACCATTGAAATGTTACAGTTATTGGACTGAACATTGCATTCCTTAGAGGACGCAAATTTATTTTTGGGACATGTGGGGGAGATTTATAGAAGCTTGAAGCACTCTTGACTAAAAAAACAACAACAACTTAAATATATTGCACCGTAAATAGTCTGTAAAGAGAAACTAATAATTTCATTTCATTGGACAAGGGGTTGGCCAAAATAATGTTTATATTTGAGACATTATTAAAAATAGTGCGCAATTTGTGGATCGGTCCACTGGTGTTTTTGTTTTTGTTTCAATTAGAAAAAAATTGCGTATTATTTGCCGAAAACACAAGAAGAGATAAGATTTTAGATTTATAGGGGCTCCCTAAGATACTCTGTTTATTAAACTAAATTTTTAAAGGAATATTTCTCAACGAGTACTGTGACTTACCTGATGCGGGGGATGGGGGGTGGTCCCCGGAGGTTTATTGATAAACATGCTCGTTACAACACTTATTTTATCTCCAATGAATTGTGACAGCACATGGAGTAACTTGGGGTGTTCAGTGTACATCATAAAAACATCATCGTATTGGATATCTTGTATCTGAAATTATTTTTTTTATTGTTTAATATTGATTTTTTTCCTTCTTCATCATCATATGTATAAGGAAATTTTCTAATATCTAAAATATCCTTTTATTTAACTACGGCCTAATCACTAATAGTGATTTCTGCTAGGCAATACATAAAAATAATAAAAAAAATTAAAATAAATAAAAAAGGGAAGGCTAAGAAATACTTATGTAATAGTAGCTAGAATATGTTTTTGTATTGTGACGGTGTGCAAGAATTGTACATAATGATTTCTGAGGAAGTGAACATTGCATATGCCCAAATACTTAAACGCAAATCAATAGATATTAAGCACGTTTAAAGGAACCACAATACGAAGTAAAACAATTTCAGAGTAGACAATTTTGTCTATTTACATAGATCGCCGCTGTGCATCGCAAGATTTAAATTTTTCCACATTTAGGGGTAACTTTCATATAGCAGCAACATTATCGGACTTGTGTGCGTGTCATCGAGTATAAGAACGTGCTTTTTACACTTACATATATAAAGTTTTGGCTTCACATACGGCGGACAATTTATTGAGGTACTGTCAGATTTAATAAAATGTAATATAATGTGTTTGTTTGTATGTACCGTTTATATTGTTTATTAAGGGTAATATTGATATTATTATACACATAATATAATTTTTAAGATTGACAACCTCGTCACTTAATTATGTACTGAGAGCAAAGTTCAATATATTATGTTTTCAAATGTCATATATGTAAATGTAACATCAAAAAAATATTTTACACAATATAAACAGTTTGAAAATACTTGTGTTGACTTTTAACCCTATTATTCATTTTACATAATTAAAATATTAAGGAAAAAATATAGTACTTAGGTACCTAGTTTATGTAAGCAAAAAGTGTGTTACAAGATTGACGTGTCTGTATGTGTATGTGTATGTGTCTGAGGCAACGTCACTCCCAAACAGATGATCACACCACACCACGTGAAAATACCACATTAAAATCGTTAATGTGGTTTTTTTATTGAAAGGTATAACCGTCGAGTGTTCTTAGCTATGTTTGGTGGATGTCGGGTCAGGTGTTCAAGAACGTCAGGTCATTTGTTAGCTGTGATAGGAATGTTACACGCTCAGTTTGCTTGCGTTTTGTCGGGGGTTTACGTATTTCTAATACTGACTTGTCTGTTTAATATAATTATAAATGTTTTATCTCTTCCATTTCCGTACCTCTTAAGTTGCCTGGCAGAGATTTATAATTGGCAATAAGGCCGACTTTTATACATTTTTACTTGTGTCTTCATTTATGCTTCTTGTTTTTAGTAATCTATACTAACATTATAAAGAAAAAAGTTTGTGTGTTTGTTACATTGTAAGGGGTAATCTTGGGATCTACTGAACCGATTTTAAAAATTCTTGCGCCAATATAATAATTATAAATTATTTTTATTATTATTAAAGCTTTAAGCATACATTAGTTTTATACTATGGTATGATGACAAGCCTTACCTTATTAACCATATCTTCCCCTGTAAGTCCCTTCTTAACTAGTGCCGGTTCCTTCACTAAAGTAGTATTACCTTTATCAACAACACCATTGCACATTTGTATGAAGCGACGTCTGAAATTTATAGATATACTAGCTGTTGCCTTCGACTCCGTCCGCGTGGACTTTTCTATAAACTTTGACCCTCCCTAATAACCCTTTTTTCCAGTTAAAAAGTAGCCTATGTCTTATCTCAGGGTCTAGACCATCTGTGTACCAAATTTCATTACAATATGTTCAGTTATTTTAGTGTGTAAGCATAACAGACAGACAGAGTTACTTTCGCATTTATAGGTAATATTAGTAGGGATCATTACTTATATAATTTTAATATAATTAATCTCAATGAAGTAAGTTCTAAATTAAATATACATAGTATAAAAATGTATAAAGAAATTTGCTTCACAAAAAGTACATAATATGATGTATTTTTAATCAGCGTATAGAAATAATTATGGACAAACAAAAAAAAATGTTTGAATTGAGAAACCTCCTTAACATTTGTTAATAATTATAATTTTAATAATAAAGAGATATTGCGTATAAAAAGTTCATCCCTTCCCTTTCAAGTTTTTTTTCAAATTCGCATGAAACCATCCTTTTGATAATACCTATTCAACTAAAAAATAATCGTTCAAATTGGTTCATAATCGGCGAAGATAGAGCGTATAAAAAAGTTCATCCCCAATTTTCCACCCTTGGGGGTGTGGGTGGGGGTTTTATAATTAAATTGTAATAGGACAAAAAAACATACGGGTCGAATTGAGAACCTCCTCCTTTATTTTGAAGTTGGTTGAAAATAAGTATGATACAAGTTTCCTAACATTGAGCTTAGTTACACAGACAGAACCAACGGTCATTACTAGGTAAGTAGTATCTAAAATAATTTATAAGCGTTTCAAACGCACTTACTTGTAATTATACAAATTATCAAAATCCAAAAAAGCTTTGATAACTAGAAATCCATTCTCTTCATAGAATTGCCTCTGTTCTGGCGTTATGAAGTACTTATCGGCTTCATTGCTTGATACCCTGAAATATACCCAATAAAATGCTTAACCATACTAATATTATAAATGGGAAACTGTGTCTGTGTCTTTGTCTTTATATTTGTCTTTCTTTCACAGCAAAACGGCTCGACGAATTTAGTTGCAATTTGGTATGTAGATAGATGATACCGTGGATTAAAACACAGGATAATATGTATCGGGACCGGGACCGGAAATAAACCGGGTAAAACCACGGCGAGCAGCTAGTAATGTTATAAATTACAAAATTATAATTGACATTGCTTTTTAATTATAATATCTGAAGTAGACTATTATTAAATTAAGTGATTTTTTTATATATGTTTGAGTCGCAATTATATCCATTAAAATATATATTAGCGACTTAGAGTTTATATATTTAATATAAATAAATATATTAAGTACCTAATAACTTAACTACCTATAATTTAATATGCCGTGATTTAAAACAAAACTGCCATAGTTTAATGCTGTCTAATATATTATAAAAGATTTAGTTTAATAAAAATGTATCAAGTTCATAAATGAATTCAAACTTTTACTTTGGAAAAATATACTTACGGATGGGGAACAGGTTTTATTTTAGGGGTCGTGGACATTTCCATTTTAGCTTTTATATCAAATCAGTCACAATAATTAATAACAATTAATCTTCCGTATAAAAAAATTATCGACCTTATCACTAGACTCTTCACGAAACACTAATAGTTAAATCAACAACTATTATGTAGAACGCATCCAACTTCGAGCAATTCGATTGGTTGACCACACAAATCTTACCGATAGGCTCGATACCTTAGCCTTACGATGAGACGTAGCTTCTGTCTGAAAAACTGTTTTTTCAGGATGACTCCAAAATATTTTGTTCGATATGGTTCTTGTTTTTTTAAGATATCATTAAAAAACACTTAATATTAAACGGGGATTTACCGCTAACGAATCATTAAGTAACAACAAATTGTTAGTAATATTTTGCCTAAATTTAAAAATTCCTGGGTTATTGGCATTGATTTTTCTTTAAGACTCAGTGCGAACTCATTCAAAAACAACTTTCTGACCGCAATAGTCCGATGTGAGGTCATTTAAAATATTCTTATCTAAATAGGTGCAGTCACAGTATATATTGTCAATACAAGTAGCAGTTGTAGGTGTAATCCGGGTGGGTTCTTCAAAAAGTTTAAATAAATTAAATGACTGAATCAATTTCACAATTCTTAATGACATTTGTGTACTAAGTAAATCTATATTAAAATCACCACACACGATTTAGTGTTTCTTATATCTACAAAGCCGCTTCAGTGTTTCCTCCATGACTGACTCCAATTTATTAGTCACTGGAAGATCTATATGCACATACAACTATGAAACGCTCCAATTCAACACAAGACAGTTCTATCGTACGTTCTACGGAGAGGCTTACAATGTCAGTACGCTCTTTACAATGTATACTATTATGCACAAATATAAATGACCCACCATGAATATAATGTTTTCGGAAAAAAACACTCCTTAAACTTTATTTCTCAATATTAATTAACAATTGTGATTCTTTAAGCCAATGTTCTGTAAATTGTAATACATAATAATTTTATATTATTTATATTTAAAAATAACCGTGTTTCTAATAATTTGCTAGCTAAGCCCTGTATGTTTAAATGGACAACAGAGAGAGTGTGCTTAGATGTAGTCTTATTAACTAGTTTAAACCTTAAACCTAGCTTAGGGCTAGATTTATTGTCAATATGTAAGGCAAGGCACGCATTAGGGGTTTTTCGCCGCGCGGTAAAAAACTCGTAGTGCGTGTTTGTTAAAAACATCCTCGTATATCCAGAATTATTTAAAAAAAAAAGAATCATGTAAATCGGTTCAGCTATTATCGAGTTATGCGCTTACCAACACATTTCTCGATTCATTTTTATTTTATAAAAAATAATTCGTATTACATAAACGAATATTAAAACAAAGACATTTATAAAAAAAAACGTTTATTATAAAAATATCTTATCACAGTTTACAATCCCATCACAAACAAAACATTAAAGTAAATAACAGCAACAATGAACCACAAATATACATAAAATTACATAATAATATACATTTTTAATCTGTGAGTGTATATAATAATATTGTATACAATTTATTTATTCTCTTTAAAGATCCCAAAATTTTGTATAAAATTTACAGATTGGACTGAACCCCCATAACTTGCTTGCTTTTAAACCGCCAAGTGTCCTGTAAAAGTAAACAAAAATTAATATAATTTAATTTTATAAATTAATATAATCAACATGAATATTTTAAGCGCTTAGGTTTAATAGAGGGTGTTACAACTACGAATTATTTCCTTATAATTGGAAGGTGCATTTAGATACTGATTCTTATGATATTCAATCTTATAAAAAGCATATTTTTCTTTGTCACACCCAGTAAGTGTGCTATAATAATGTAGTGGAGTACAAACTATATATATAATTTTTTCCTTTAAGTAAGGACAATTTTTTTTAATAATTAAGTTAAAAAAAACCGACTTCGTTCAAATTGGTTCATAATCGGCGGAGATATTGCGTATAAAAAGGTCATCCCCAATTTTCCAGCCTTGTTTTTTTTATTAAATTTAAATGGGACCACCCTTGAGGTATTACCGATACGCCGAAAAAAGATTTGTTCATATCGGTTCATAATTGGCGGAGTTATCGCGTAACAAACATAGAAAAAAACACATACGGGTCTAATCGAGAACCTCCCCCTTTTTTTTTTGAAATCGGTTGAAAATAGAACGACTTATAACTCACCACAAAAGTAAGTTGGAAGCCTCGTCTTTTCGCCTCATTCTCCACATCTCTGGCAACATTCTCCTGCACGGAGCCGCTCACGTCGATGTAGTGACACTCGCTGTTCGCGTAGTGCGCTGTTATCGATTTGCGGTAACACTGAAAATATATTAATTACAATTGATATTGAGAATTACGAGAAATATGTATTGTATGTGTGTATTTACAAAAGATAAGTATGTATATGTAATTTATTCCGTTATCTAGTTGCCATAACGCAAGCTTCTGCTTAGCGTGGAACTAGATGGCGCTGTGCATAAATGTCCTCAAAATATTTATTTATTTATTTATATATTAGCTTGATAAAATATCAAATTAAAACGGCTTTATTTCATCTATAGATTTAAATTAAACAAGGTGTATGAAAATTAACTCTGAAAAATTAAAAAGGTGCATTCTGTAAATGACCATATAAAAAATATGTTTACAAAAATGAAACATAATTTTCAATTTTGTTTTTTTTTTTAATTTTTACATTGCAGAAGTTCTTGCAGTGTTTCTTAATATTGCGGTGTAGTGGTGTATTATTTATTTACCTTTATAAAGTCAAGAAGAAAAAAAAATACAAAAACATAAAATATATTTCAATAAACCACCGCTCGCGATCGGTTCGCGGCATTTGGCTTTTCATTGCTAGTCGGTAAATAAGCATTAAGTTTAAAACATAAAATTAAATACATTGTCAAAAATCTGCGTCAAGGCCTAGTCATTTGCACAACACTATGATTTTTGGGGATTCTATCTTCGGTTTTCAGTTTTCGGAATTTAATTTTTTACACCTCGTATAAATACTACGAATTATAAAACAAAGTCGCTTTCTCTGTCCCTATATTCGTATGTATGTTTAAATATAAAAACTACGCAACCGATACTAATGCGATTTTTTTTTATAGATAGAGTGATTCAAGAGGAACGTTAATATGTATAATACAAGAGAAACCGGGGCGGGTTATAACTAAAATATTTATATTTTTCTAGTCAGATGTGACACCAAAAAAATTCACAAAGATTACGACGAATTGAGAATACGCCTCTTTTTTTGGTGTCGGTTAAATTAAATAAATAATACTCACCTTGCTAACATTAGGGCCGGATCCATGAACTAATAAAGGATGGAAGAACACAGTGTCTCCGGGGGCCATCTCGAGATTCACCCAATTCTTTTCATCGTACACCGATTTATCCAAAATACCGTGATACAGCTTGTTAGAGCCCTGGAAACATATTTATAAACACATTAGTATAAAAACAAAGTGGCTTTCAGTCTGTCCCTATGTATGCTTAATTCCATAGAACAATAACACCAAGAAAACCAAAGTGAAGCCATTTCAAAGGTGATCATTCTGTCTACTTCCCATAGATCGTCACCACAGTGCATCGCATAGAAATACTTGTTTTTCACAAATCAATCAGATACATTTCACATATCAAGACAGACCTTAGCCTACAATACATTATGAGAAGATATGATATGTTATGCTTATATATAAATTTCAGGACTGACCAGGATTGAACTTGGCACACATTTAGACCTCACTTCTTTTGTCGTTGAAGTCAACAACCAAGACATTTATCATAATGTTGAACTTGGCTCTCATTTGACATTTATGTTTTTGATTGGATATATTAATACTGGGATGTAAGCTATTCAATCTTTCAAGTTTGATCAAACTGCACACGGGGTGCAAATTTAATTAAAAATCGGTTCAGTAGTTTAGGAGTCAATCGCGGACACAACGTGACACGTAATTTATATATCTTAATATATATAAATATATATAAATCTCGTGTCACAATGTTTGTCCTTAATGGACTCCTAAACCACTTAACCGATTAGGTATAATAAAATTTGTACACCATATGCAGTTTGATCCAACTTAAAAGATAGGATAGCTTACATCCCGGTATTGCCCCGGGATGGAAACGGTAATTACGCGGGTAAAACCGCGGGACACAGTTAGTATATAATAATATTAAGACAATCATACCGGCACATTCCCATGGGGGTAAAGTTTAGTATTTTTGTGCGACTTGGGTATGACCCAAAGGCAGCCATTTTCCACGGTGACATCGTCCACCGCCGTCCAGGACGCGATAATCTTATCAGCTGGACGGAACGGAAAGTAGAAGAGATCCTGAAAATATACTTATGTTAGAAAAATAAAAATTTTTAAATCATTTTTTTATTGAGCAAAAAATTCATATTTTAAATACTACCTACCTACTTTTAAATACTAGTTTAAATAGTATCCAAACATGAGTAATAAAATTTTCTAGCTGCATATGACTCAAACAGCCATTAGATTTGCATTCGCTACGTAATATAACCTTTAGAATGACATAGCATTTATAACATTTAATAACTTCCACAATAAAATATTTATCATGTGCTATTGTCATACATAAATTGAGATATAAGATGCATTGCATACTATCCTGTATTCAAGCTGTATAATAGTAATATATGTATAATAAAATAATTTTTAACAAAAAATAAACCGCTTCAAACTAAAAAATAAATTTGCTTCCCACAATAGTAATACGCATTTTCATTTAGTATATAGAAATGATTTAACAGTTATTTCATAATTCAGAAGTCGGTACCAAGTAAATGCTACAACAATCTATACAATATCGGTTTAACCAAACAAACACTTATTGTTTTACTTCTCGATTTAGTAGTGCCACAGATTAGCTCTACCTCTTTATAAAATTACAAATTCATTTCATATGATTTAATCTGTTATTATCTGTGCATTCTACATAATATTTCCTTCAGGATGACATAGCATTTATCTTATACTAGTATCATTTAATTACTTCCATAGTAAAACTTTTATTACCTATTATTTATGTGCTATTAATATACTACATACATATAAATACAAATAAGAGATGCATTAAATGCAGGAAAAATATATACCTACCTTTAAGAAACTATCAGCTAACTATGTTATAAATTTGAGTTCTAAGTAACATTTACTTATACCTTTAATTTTATATAGTAGCACAATAGTATGTACATTTAAATTACCAAGGAATTTTATATTCAAGCAGTATAATAATAAGAAATAAAATTGATTACATCTCACAACCAATACTAATATATACTAATATAATAAAGAAGTAAGGTTTATGTGTTTATTAAATTGTTAATTTCAAAATATTTCAATTTATAAAAACATTCTGCTCTTGTATTTGTTTAAAAAAAAATGAACAGATTTCACCTTTCCTTTCTTTTCTTCATGCTAGTTTCTCTCTTAATTTAACTACAATTTTAAAGTAATATTTCTGACCTAGTATGATATATATGATATGTATGTATGTATGTATGATCTAGCTTACCTGATGTGGAGGATGAGGGCTGGTCCCCGGAGGTTTATTAATAAACATACTATTAACAACCCTAATATTATCTCCAATGAATTGTGACAGCACATGCAGTAACTTGGGGTGTTCAGTGTACATCATAAAAACATCATCATAGTGGATCTCTTGTATCTGAAATTATTATTTTACTGTTTAATACTGTTCTCTACTTTGTCTTTCTTTTTTACTTATTTATTTATTTTTTCTTTATAATAGAGTACAAAGAATAATTAGTCTGTAATGGTAAGTATATACTATATATGTATGTCTAATCGAAAAAATATCATAAGAGCTACACCCATCGTACTATCTTTCTTAAAAATATATGTATATACATAGGATTTAAGAAAATCTAGAACAAACTATGTCCAGTTTGTAGCAATTTACATTGATTAATAATTGGGTTCATCATACTATATATACTACATATATAGTATTTAAGATTTACAGCGTCATGGCTTTGTTATGTTCTGATAGCGAAGTTCAATATATTCTCCAGTATCATACTATGTTATAATGAGATAATACTTTACACAGTTTAAACAGTTTGAATAAAGTTGATTTGACTTTTAACCTGCAACACTCGCTTATTGTGCATATTACATCATAAATATAGAGAAAAAATATAGTAGGTAGTTTATGATTTTTCAAAGTTATTCTAATGAGATGTTTTATAAAAAACAACAGGCGATGGAATAAAATGTATGTGTAGAACTATTTTAATATTTATTTACAAGTTTTAAGAGTATAATTTAAGAGAATGATCCGTTACGGCCTTTCTCGATTTTCAAAGACACTCCGTCCAGGTTTTTGATATAACAATAGATTATCAAGAACCCAGACCAGGTTTTAATGATTTGACAAAAAGGGTTTTAGCTGAACTCAGTATTTAATTTATTTTAAAGTAAATAATTTTATGAAGCCTTTAAATAAAAGCTATAACAAAAAAATGCTATTTACCTTATTAACCATATCTTCCCCTTTTAGACCCTTTTTAACCAAAGCTGGCTCTTTTACTAAAGTAGTATTTCCTTTATCAACAACACCATTGCACATTTGTATGAAGCGACGTCTGAAATTTGTAAATATACTATTACTTATATATAAAAAAAACATAATATCTCAATGAAGTGTCCTTCTTGAATACACTATTTTAAAAATCAAATATATGTATACGGTATTTATGTATATTTTAAGTATATAGTAATTTTAGTATAAGTTAAATGTTAAATTAAAGTATGTTATCCAAAATGAGCGCCTTCAAACTTACAAGTTTTGCGAGGTTTATATATAAATTTGAACTTGTATCTTTTTTGATTAATAAAGAATAAAATAAATATACATATTAGAATGAATTTAACAGTATAAATGTGTGTAATATAAATAAAATCCTACTAGTTGTAACACTTAATTAAATGTTATAGTAATTTTATTAAAATTGGTACAACCCTATTAACACAAGAAAGATACCTTTGGTTGCAGTTGTATATAAAAAAGTTAATATAACTTTAAGTGCATCTAAGGACAAATGTTTTATGACTTTATCTTCGGAAATAACAAAATTGCATTTAAATTTTGAAACCTTTTTTCAAATATGACAACTGTGCATATTAACATGGTTTGTAATGTTGGATGTAATACACTTTTTAGTTGACTTTGCATTCAATTTCTGAATTGACTAGTAAAATTTTGTCCAATTATAGAAGAAACTTACTACTAGAAAATATAATAACATCCTACCATTAAGATTACTTATGCAGTCAAAACTAAAAGCCATTACAAGTATCTGGAGTCATTTATAAGTGGTTGAAAATGCACTTACTTGTAATTATACAAATTATCAAAATCCAAAAAAGCTTTGATAACTAGAAATCCATTCTCTTCATAGAACTGTCTTTGTTCTGGTGTTATGAAATATTTATCAGCTTCATTAACTGATACCCTGAAAATATATATAAGTTGCTTATAAATATAATAAAATAATTATTGGCATAACTTGTGGTAAATTTATGAACTTTGACTTAAGTAATAAGTAATATTTTTTAAGTATATTCGAAAAATTATAACTTTACATCAGAGTACACTAAACAGTACATGTATTATTTTTTGCTGTGTTAACTACGGAAACAATCTGTTTGCAGTTAAATAGATATAATAATATGCCCTGATTTAAAGCAAACCAGCCTGGACCTTTTGAAAAATGTAACTAGTTGAGAAATGTAAACAAATTACAAAGTAAGAAAAATTCTACTTACTGATGCGGTACAGCTTTTATTTTAGGGGTCGTGGAAATTTCCATTGTTACTGAAGACACTTTTATATCCAATCAATAACAATAATATTGCAATTTATAGATAGCAAATAATAAATTAACGACCTTATCACTGGACTCTTCACAAAACACTAACAAATAGAATCAACAATTAAGTTGATATATTATTCACGTAGTACCACAAACATAGCATGTCCTAATTAGCAACTGTGTAAGTACTAACCTTATCGATTGACAACTCGCAAGGATAACAAAACTTAAGCAACTAGCAAGTAATTTTCAATTTTGATTTTTGCACTTTGAGCTAACTGCTAAAGTGCGAACTACGAAATTACGAATTGTTGAATGTTGTTATTGTCGTTTTTGATGACATTGACATATGAGTACGTCATGTTAGTTTTGATGTATTTGTTTGACAGTTTATAATAGGTACAGTAGACTCGAAACAGTGAAAAGGTTTAAAATTATTAATGTTATAATATCTTCACCTATACATATACATTCACATATTTATGATTATACAATATTAATTACTAACATAAAATTGACATTGATAATTTTCGACATGACAAAAAAGCTGTTTCCAAAAAATTTTAACTGCTATTGGTAGGTACTTTTAAGTAGTTGCAAAAAATATTTTGTACGAAAGTATATGAGCGGACAATCTAAGTTGTTTAAATGAATTGGGTTCATAGTTCATACATTGGTGGTCCACTTTTTGGGTGTGCTGGAATTATGTAATATTTCCTAACTTAATCAGAAAACGAAAAATAAGATTAACGGTGATATTATAATAAATATTTCGTATTCTTAAATTTGTCCTAAATAACAATATTTTTTTATTAATAAGGCAACACTTATTATAATAGTACAACAATTTATACCTGTCTATATTATTACCTGTTTATACCTGTTAAAAGTGCAAAATTTTGAAGACGCAAATACATCCCAATTAGGACGTCTTACCTTTAAGTGATCGGTTGCCGGTGCATTCAAGAGCACGGTGAAACTGTCAAAACTAACTATCTCTTTTGTTCTTGTTGGTTTTATAATTTAATCTTTTTTTTTGATGGTGGGAAATCCAATTGCGGATATCCCTTCTCCCAGGGGGGGAAGGATATGTCGAACTCGCTAGAAGGGCCATACCGACTAAAACCCACCGGTGTTCCGTCGCGCACCCTTTCGGAGTGCGGACTCGCTGAGGACGCACTAAGCAATCTTCCGCGATTTAAATTTTAATCTGTCTTTTCTATCGTTTTGACTTACAGTATAAATATGTGTGCTGCCGCTGCTGTGCAAAACACATTTTCGGTTGATTTGTATGGCTATAACATATCTATTATATAATATCATTGTTGATACGGCTATGTATTTGATACGCAGTTATTACCGAGGAGAACTTTGCAGTATTAAAATAAGAAGAAAAATAGTAGGTGTATTTATTTATGTATTCATTATCACTACTTTGGAATAGCAGGGTTTGGAACAGTATTTATAAGTGATAATCATAAACAAGTTTACAATTGTTAGGTAATTTTCATTAATTGAGGCAATCTTACAAGGTAAAATTTACAGAATTACCAGTGTCATAATAATATATGCTTGGTTAAATTTTGTTTATTAAAAAAAATAAATTATCAATATTCACTCGGTTTAGAGTACGCGCCAGCGAATAAGGGAACTTCATTTTCCTTATCGACGATGATGAATAAGAACGGTCTGTTAGCCGTGAATTTAGGTGGAAGACTTCTGCTTTCGAATCCCGCACCTGATACCGCGCTGGCTGTTGTTCCCTCCTCAGTAACTTCTATACTAGCTTTTTGGAAGAACTGTGACACATATAAGGGCTCATCAGATATCTTCGGGAAACTCGCTCGGCTACTATCAAACATTTCTTTTAAGCCCATGTCCTCAAGGAGTTCGATCATGTTACTCATGTCAGAACTTATCTTGAACCGCGGTATTTCGACTAAGACATTCACCTCGCCCGTAAATTGTTTAAAAATAGTAGCCAAACTGTTCAGTTTTAACTTGGAAATAACTTCGTATAGAGGAACCCCTTTGAATGGCAGAAGCATTAAAGCTGAATATTTTCCCGTTTGTCCATATGGCAATTCAAGTACCGTAGCATCGAGTTGTTTGATTGCATTCATATTGAAGTATCCGTTGACGAACATGAGATTGACGTCGCCTATTTGATCACCGTTGTTGTTGTAGAATGGGCCTATTTCAGTTTCGGAGGCGAGGAAAGGCGTCCGCCAGGTGCCTTTGAAGAATAGAGCATCAAGCATTAGAGCAACTAGACCGTCCAAGTCACTAGGAGAGACCACTTCCTCAATAGTTTCGTGAGTCGCGCGACTTACATAATCGTTTATAGTCGCTGCAGCAGCGTCGCCATCTTGGAGGGAGATAACTTGAATTTCACTAACACCAGTACGCGTTAATCTATTCTTGAACCAGCTCTTAACACTCAGGCTTTCGTCTGCGAACAAAACGGAACTTCTCTCGACGAAAACTTCGGGATCGGAGTTCGAGCTGATACTGCTGGCGAGTTTCAAGTACTTGTTGTTGAAGCATTTCTGTTCGTGGAGATTTAGGACTTGTTTGAGCTCAGATAAGGTATCGTCTTCGGCGCCAAGAGATACAGCGGTCAGTAGTGTCCACGGTGATAGGGTTGACGCGACGAAGTGGTATTCCTTCTCTTGAGCGATTCTAAGCAGTAAGTCTATCGAGAAGTCATAAACAGACCTTCGGAACTCCGACTTAGCAGTCTCTAACGTACATTGACATAATATAGATGGAATTAAACCACATATGAGTAATAATTTAAGTTCCATAGCGTGTTCGTTTGATAAATTCGCTGCAAAGACTGGCATTGGGGATAAAGTTATTGTGTTTTGCGTTATCAACGTGACCTATGCTGTGTGATAAAAGGTTACATTTGGGTTTTTGGATAGGCCTTCCTACAGTCATATTGTAGTTGCATACAAAATTATTTAAATTAATTCTTTCTCGTTATATGGCTCTTAATTAATGTGCCATTACATATCTCATAACATTCTATCTAATATTTGGTTCATAAGTGAGAAATAAAAAATATATTTTTAAACTGTAAGTGATTAAATGTTATCGATCGATTTAAAGAGAATTTTGTAAGCAAAATTTATTACTACAAAACAACATGTCATTATAGAAACACTAGGTACTAAAATTTGCCCTCCCCATTACCCCCCTTACATCCTATTCTTCAGTTGAAAAGAAGCCTAGCTCTTTCTCAGACTCTAGATTATCTATGTACCAAGTTGCATTACAATCGTTTCAATAGTTTTGACGTGAAAGCGAGACAGACACACAGACAGAGTTACTTGGACTTGTGCAAAATCGAAGGAGATAACTAGTATAGGATACAATTAAAATTATTCATAGCACATGGGATTCGTCAGGAAAATTAATTATTATAGTATTGAATACAATCAATGTTATTATTAACTATAAAGCGTTACTAACGTTAACCACAGGTAATACGTATTTGCAATAATTATAACAATTAATTATCCTTATAAGTATGAAGTTGAGTAATGTTTAAAATACTATTATAAAACTTTACAGAAAAATAGCAGTCATTTGAATATACTTTTTTTGGTTTAATGGTTTGTATTTTCGAGTGGTTATTATAGAAGCGTTTAAAGTATTAAACTAATCTATACTAATATTATAAAGAAGTAGTTTGTGTGTTTGTTAAAGTGTAAGAGGTAATCTCGGGATCTACTGAACCGATTTTAAAAGTTCTTTCCAATAGAAAGCCACATTATTGCAGAGTGTCATAGATGTAATAAACCGAAAAAAATAATTAACATTATGTTCAACGAAGTGGGCACGGGTCAGCTCCCCCTTTATCCCCTTTTTTATAGGGAGGAAATCCTCATAGACGAAAATCGCTAGGCGCAGTGGTAACACCATGCTTTCTGTGCGTAGGGTCATGGGTTCGATTACTACACCAGAACTATATATTTGTAATCTACATTTGCATTTTTCTGGAGTTTGGGTGTTGCTATGTATTGTATGTATGTACTAACAAAAGAAAAGTATGTATATATAGTTTATCCGTTATCTAGTTACCATAAAATTACTCTGCTTAGCGCGGGCCTAGATGGCGCTGTGTATAAGTTCCTGAAGTATTTATTATTTATAGGATAACTATTACCTTTGTAGGAGAATGTATTATGTCGGAATTCTACCGACTAAAAACCCACTGTGTTTCATTTTCCCGCTTTCGGTAGGGGTCACGAACATCTGTGCAAATTTTTCCGCTATTTAAATATACCTAGAATTTATTATGTACACAAAACTTAAAAAAGTGCACTTAAAAAAGTAGAAATAATTAAAATCCGTTAATTTGTTGAAATAAACTTACCTAAACCTATAAAAATATTCTAACTCAGCGTGTTTACTTTTTACTATGTAATCTTATATGAAGTATTCAAGTAATGCAATACTATGCTAAAAATATTTGCAACGTGATTCGAAATGAGACTCCTTACGTGTACCGAAAACAAGTTCGTAAGTACACTAGACGCTTGTAAAAAACTGTATACTAAGAATTCGCATAGAGTAGATAATTATGCAGTTACACCCAGTTTTATTATTGCGTTTATATTGGTCGTGCAAGGAGCGAGCCACATTGAGCGTTTTTATTGGATAGGAGAAATAGCAGTAGGTGAATCTGAGGTTCAGCTGCTGTTATTGGATCTTAATTATTAAAACCCGGCGAACTTTGTTTCGCCTTAATGGCATTTAATATGCAGATTGTGTTTTTTTATTGGAATAAATACAAAAAAATTAAATATCTACATCCT
The DNA here is from genome assembly GCA_026213755.1 of Eurema hecabe. Lineage (NCBI taxonomy): Eukaryota > Metazoa > Arthropoda > Insecta > Lepidoptera > Pieridae > Terias > Terias hecabe. The sequence goes on from JADANM010006225.1 coordinate 447,607, forward strand.
ACCTACCTACCTAACTAACCTAACTATTAGCCTAACCTTTTTTTTTTTGACGGGGGGAAATCCTCTTACGGATACCGCGTCCTCCTCGGGGGAGAAGGAGGCGGTTATGTCGGACTCGCCTAAAATCGGTCACTACCGACTAAAACCCACCGGTGTTCCGTCGCGCACCCTTTCGGGGGGCGGACCTGCAAACCTAACGTAACCTAACCTAACCTAACCTAACCTAACATAACCTAACCTAACCCTAACCCTAACCCTCACCTAACCTAGCTACCTACCTACCTACCTAGTATCTTGTGTCCGTCTCCAGGCTCTAAGCTACCTCCCAACCAATTTACACCTAAATCTGTTCTGCCGTTCTTGAGTTATAAGTGGTGTAACTCACACGACTTTCTTTTATATATATAGAAGATATGTCTATGGTGTAAGGCCGCTAAGCTTAACACAAAAAATGAAAACAAAGTATGTATTCTATTATCTTTGTGAATTTTTACACTTAGTGATTTTGATAAGGATGGGGTTGCAAGTTTATCTGATCGAGAGTTATTGTAGAACTGTGTTTCTTAAACTTAATAAAGTTTATTCCACGTGTGACAGTTCGTTTTTTTTTATTACCAATTTCCGAGTATCCGAATCGACTCCGGTACCAATTAATTCGGAAAATCGGCGATCTACTGTATCAAGATTAATTATTTATATGTCTTGTAAATAATTAATCTTTAAGTCTTAAGGTCTTAAGTCTTTTAAGTCAAAGTGAATTGTATTTAAATTCAACAATGAAATATCCGCCAAACGGCTCGAAAAAAAACTTTTGAAACTTTTGACTTGTAGTCTTTTCTTGTCTAGTTCCAACATAGAAAAGGATGGGAAATATTCTTTCCTTGAAAATTTCGAGGGAATTTTTAAATATGCTACATTTTTGCTGCAATAAAGGTTACGAACTGTAACCACTATTAGTGCAATAAAGATTTTCTATTCTATTCCATTCCATTCGAAACAAATCGTTCATTTTGAAGTCATATGCATCTACACGTCACAAACGCGCGTTTTTAAAGCGTTTTAACCGCTACTTGTGGAAGGTCTAAGACCGTGCCTTGAAATAGTTTAGCATGATGCTACAGTACGTACAAATTGATGTTGAACATTGCGCTCAAAGCGAGTGCATGAAAAAACGAGCAATTAAAACTCTTAAGGAATATAAACTCTTCTTTAATTATAGTAAGTGATAAATTAATTGGCTCTAAGGCCAGTCTGATAAGCGGTTGTTGTGATTTGAAGTGTTTGATTAATTTTTGTTTATCCGAAATTGTTGAAGGTTCGTGGCCTTTAGATAGTAGACATTTAGGTATGAATTTATTATTCGTGTTTCATATTTAGGAGCGACTGTCTGTGTATCGCGGTTTAACCGTCCCCGGGGCAATACCAGGAAAAAAAGTATTTTATGTGTTAATTCGGGGTATCACCTATCTATATACCCAATTTCAACTCAGTCGGTACAGCTGTTTTTGCGTGAAGGAATAACAAACTTACATCCATACATTGATTCTCAAAAACATTTATAATATTAGTGGGATGTCTAGTTACATTCATGTATATATATTTTATTTATTTTAAAGGAGTAACGATCAGTTTCTTTTCGTTTCTTCTCTGTAGAAACTGCCATCAGAACCGGCGATAAATGTTTTGTAATACTATGAAGATCTAAAAGTGTTACTAAATGTAGCCTAGTTGAATAAAGATATGTTTGGCTTTGACTTCTTATTTTACCGATTATATGCCCATAACTATGCCTACGTCCAATGGTGGATAGAAACAGGCTGATGTGTATTTATGTATGTATGCCCATGTACGATAATCATACCATAATATCACAACTATGAAACAATCCATACTAATATTATAAATGCGAAAGTAACTCTGTCTGTCCGTTCATCACGCTAAAACTACTGAACCGATTAGAACGAAATTTGGTACACAGTCTAAAGCCTGGGGAAGGACATAGGCTACTTTTTTTTAATCAACCCCTAAAAGGTTGCGCGAGGGGCTGAAACTATTTATAATTTTACGCATTTACGGCCAAACCGCTGAACCAATTGTAATGAAATTTGGCAGACAGATGGCCTAGAGCCTGAGATAAAACATAGGCTAGGTTTTGAACTGGAAAAAAGGGTTATAAGAGAGGGAAGGGGGGTCAAAGTTTATATGAAAGTCCACGCGGACGGAGTCGCGGGGAACAGCTAGTATTTTATATAGTCTACAAAATCTATTCAGAGGTTACTACTTAGATGTACAAAAGCACAATTGCCTCTACTAGAAAAAATATAAACAAAAATATCCTATAACTCTTTTATCTTCAAGAAAAATATTGACCAAAAATAAACATCTTTCCTATTTAGATTTCTATAGAGATAAAGGTAATAATACGGAAATACCAAGATAATAATGATATGATAATAATTCGACCAGTAGGTACACCATTTTATTAAAAAATTGATAAAAAACATAATTCTATAAGGCAGTTGAAAAATGTATAACTTGTATAAATGTACTTAGATATAAAAATAATCTTAAAATGTAACATTAGAGATATAAAGATATATCTTCATTCATATTACAAAGACGAAAGTTTGTAAGAGTGTATGTGTGTAACTTCTTCAGGTCTAAAGTCTAAACGCCTGGCGCGATTTTAATGAAAATTTGCTTTAGAGTTAGCTGTTACACAGGACTAACTTGAATTGTTTTACTGGGGAAAAATACACAATTTATTTTCCCTTATAAACCGCGGGTAACGCCGCGAGGTATAGCTAGTTAGCTAAATAAAATGAAATAATAAGACCTAATTGGTATTATCTAATCGTTGAGGCATAATCTGTACAAAATACACGACGTGCAACGGTACATGGAAGGTCATTTTTTGTTCGCATAACTTCAAGTACGGAACATCAGAATAAAATTTCAAGTTTATGTAAAATAACGTAATAATATGTGATGCGAAATTTTGTGAGTAAGAAAATTTGTGTTAGACTTATTCAAAAATAACTGCATGGATTTAGGTCAAGTTCAGCTGGAAGATTAGACAATTTATTACGGCGTTGCCATGGAAACGGAAGCTACTCGTACATTTATAAAAAATAATTTGTTGCATTCATTTTATAAATTGTCAGACGTATTTTTTGCGTGTGACGTAACTTTTTAAACATTTTTGAATGTGTACATCAAAAGGGCTTATATCACATACGTTTTGTCTTAACCAAGGAAAACGGATCGAAACTGGTACACGAAAAATACTCTTAAATAAAAACAGAACAGTTAAGATATAAAATTTTAATTGACAATTCTTGTAATAATGAAGAGTTGACTAAAACATCTAATAAATCAAATAAAACCTTGTCGAGAGTCGTCCGTTGTTTTTCATCGATAGTATAGTACCGTAAACCGTTTGTTTTGTTAGCAATGTTCAAATGTAACTTGAGTTGGCTGGCCGCCGGCAGCGTTAGCTCTCTACGATAAATAATTTATTAATAATACCTTAGTAACATGAAGATCGCGATCCTTTTCGTGTTAACGTTAACAATAGTGTGTGCAAGACAGTTAAATTGTACTAACAGAAATGTGATCTCCTACATAAAGGACGCTACATACAATTTCTCCGTGCAGCTTTTAGATCGGGTGTCCCAAGAAACTGAGTCTCACTTCGTGTTTTCACCATTATCCACCTGGTGGCAGCTGACCACTTTAAACTATGGAGCTAGAAGTTCTACGCGAAAGGAGTTACGTCGACTCACAAGGTACCACAGGCAGGAGTGCTTTCAGACATCATTCAATTATATACTAAAGAACATGCACAGAGATCTCGAGAAATTGACGAAAACGAACAACATTATGGCTATAAATAGTGTATTAGACGTAAAGGATACGTTCAAAAAACGCGTCAGGCACTTATCAGATACGACAATTTTACTTTTAAACTTTTACGAACCAGAAAAGGCCAGTTATCAGATGAATAGGATAATAAGAGCATCAACGAATGGTGTTTTACTAGACGTTGTGGATTCAGATGATTTGAAATTTAATCTACTAGTTTTGTTGGAGACGGGGTACTTTGAAAGCGATTGGTTGGTACCATTCAATGCGGCGCTAACAACCCAAGCACCGTTCTATTCAGAAAGCAATGTTGCTATTGGAAACGTATCAATGATGACTAATACAGGCTACTATTTAATGACTGATGTGCCATTTTTAAATGCAAGGCTGTTAGAAATTCCGTTCAACGCTCGGAGGAAATTATCGATGCTAGTAATTCTACCAAATGAGGGATCTGTAAGAGATGTTTATTATAATCTAAGATATACAACTTTAAGAACAATAAGAAACATGTTAAGACATAACAGACGGAAGTTGGTTACTGTAAAATTACCAAGGTTCAAAATAACGTCGCATATCGAAAATTTGCCCGAGCTGATTTACGATATGGGTTTGAAAAAAATCTTTTACCCAGACATGGCTGACTTTAGAGGTATAAGTAAATACAAGATGCATGTCTCGTCCATGTCCCAGGTTATTGATATAGAGGTCACGGAAAAAGGTGCTAAGGTTAATATGGCTGAGTATTTGATTAAAAACAATGCGAGTAACACTGAATTTGTTGTGAATCGTCCGTTCGCGTTTTTGATAGTTGATTGGAGAACAAATCTAATACTATTCGCTGGTAGTTACAGCCAGCCATCTGTGTTTTAATTATAGAAATAATCTACATACTATAAGTATTTAAAAAACATGTAAGTAGTCTTTCAAATGTCTTAGAAGCTTCGTAAGAAACTAAATATATATTTTCATATTGGACAAGCTTTCCTTCGGTATTAATCTATTAAAATTAAGATTTTTGTTTGATAGGATGGCTATTTCAGTATTATACCTAATATTGTGGTATTTAGAACTAAAATGAAGCCAAATTTAACAAAAGCAGTGCAGTTGTTCTCGATTTATAAGTGTATTTACCTATACAATTTTTGCTTTTTTTATTACGACTATTTAATTTGTTTATTTATGGACATAACATAACATAAGTAGTAATATCTATGTAGTTTAGAAATTAAAAATGTTACATAGTTCAAACGGTTGTTACAAATATGTAATTTCGATCAAATATATTATGTATTATATATTCTAACTTTTATATTGTGATATTATACATATAATAGTTTGTGTAAAAAGTACGTTATTAGTATACTTATAATATTTAAATTTTAAGGGCTAATTTTACGCCTACCAAGAAGGTCATACTATTGTTCTATACTAATACATAAAGAAGTATAGTTTGTGTGTTTGTTAAATTGTAAGGTGTAATCTTGGGATCTTCTGAACTGATTTTAAAAATTCTTTCACCAATAGAAAGCCACATTATTGCAGAGTGTCATAGTCTATATAAAAAAGGATTGTTAACATTACGCCCAACGAAGTGGGCCCGGGTCCGCTAGTATAGTGATATACATATAATAGTTTGTATAAGAAGTATGTTATACTTATAAATATTATTTAAATTTTAAGAGCTAATTGTACGCTTACCAAGAAAGTCATACTATTGATAATAAATATGTTAGAAATAAAAGTCATTTTTAAAATAAAACTTTTAATAACAACAATTCTTAGTATTTAATTTATGACTAGTATCACAATAACAGCCTCTTAATTAATATAATATATTTGGATTTAAATAACTAGGCGTGCCCTGCGGTTGAGCTTGCGTTTCCATATAAATCAATGTAGCGTTATATTAAAAAGGTCTATAAAACTTCATTCTAGGAAAGTCTATGAAACATATATTTTTTAAGGGGACCAGTGCTTTCGTAGATTTTTGCGGTCAAACTTACAAACTCTTTAGTTTTTTTATGTAAAGATATGTTACAGGATTAAGTTATTACAGTTATATGTATGTGTATAAGTTACTTAATTAAAGTTAACATCTTTTAAAGTTGAAGTAAAAACATGTATTTTCTACATAATATAATTAGGATGATATTTCATTGTCATCTCATATCGACGTATTTTAAACTGCCGAAAGATTTGTTAACCGTTACTTATATTACTGACAATTTTGCGTTTTATTTTAGACATATTATAAATTGACGGTTTTTTTAAATTTTACAACAATACGTAGGTCGTTACAAAAGTAATTTGCCTATTATGAAAATGAAGAATTCTAAATAGATACAAACTTTTCTATGGATATAGCTATATCGTATAGCTATACGATATAGGCAATGATGATATTATATTATAATAGATATGTTATACGCATACAAATCAACCGAAAAAAGTGTTCCGCACAGCAGCGGCAGCACACATACATATAAGTCAAAACGATAGAAAAGAGATCAATGATAAAACCAATAAGAAAGAAAAAGATACTTTGTTTTGTCAGTTGCGCGTGAATGCACCAGCAAACAATTCCCTAAAGGTAAGACGTCCTAATTAGGACGTTTTTGCGTCTTCAAAATTTTTCGCCTATAACATATCTATATATATATAATATCATTGGATATAGGTATCTTTAGCTATATTCTTATACAATAACTTAAAGTTCACTAAGTTCAAGACTTATTTTCATATCTCGTCTAAACAATCTCAAAATATTTTTTTAACATTTATTATACAAATTCTAATATTATAAATGCGAAGGTAACTCTGTCTGTGACGCTTTCACGTTTTAACTACTGAACCGAGTTTGATAAGGTTTAGTACAGATATAGATTACAAAAAAAAAGTTTATTGACATATTTGAAAAAGTATAGTGACTTATTATTGTAGTGTTGAAAGGCTCAAACGCTCAAAGACTTAGAAAACGTCCGTTAGCGCACAAAAAACCGCGATAACGGTAGAAAAAATATTTGACAGTGACATCAGACGTCATTATCAAATATTTTGACGTAAATATTAAAATGATGACATTAAAAAAAACATTCTGAGTAGAAGTAAAAAATCACGGTCATTCGAAATTAATACAAATACATATATCAGATATGTCATTGAATTTCATAATACAATGGCCGAAAGCAATGAAGCGAAATTCCGTCACTGTTGTATAAATCAAAATTCAAATCCTATTGAAATACAATTAGATTTGATATTTAGATTGATATCGCATTGACATTTATAAAGTTCTGGAAATAATACGAGTAAAAAGTATTTTTTATGTATCCAAGGTCTACTCTATATGCATTCAAAACTTTATCCAAATACGTTCAGTAGATTTGACGTGAAAGAACAAGAAACATACATCCATATACTATGTATAAGAAATTGGCATTTATAATATTAGTCAAATGTTCTATATTTTACACACTTTTACTTCGTGATAAAGAATAACAATATTTTTTTTTTAATGGAAATCGAACAAACTTCGAAAAAGTATTTTATCGAGAAAATAATATTAAACTTAAGTAGGTAAGTGAACTTATATTTATAACCTAGATAAGTATAGATGCTAAGCTAGCATTACTAATTATTTCCACTTTAGTTACAATATTTAATTTACAACCTACATTCGATAAAACAGTTTTACAACAACGCGTAAACACGTCATAAAAGAGTATACACGACAAAAATGTCCAAACATAATAATTTTATATAAAAGACAAGTTAAAGGTTATCAAAAATACATATTTAATAATAATATTGGCACCAAAAAGATTTTGCACTAACAAAATCTTTATTTAAGCGACTGATCGAAACGTCATTTTTAGCAACGGGAAGTGACGTAATTGGCGCGAGAACTAGTTATTTCAGAATTGACGTTAAGAGTATTATGACGTCATAGTATAGCCCATAATTTAAAAAGTATATATTTCTAACCGACTTCAAAAAATGAAGTTTCTCAATTCGACCGTATGTATGCTTTTTATGTTTGTTCGGGCATAACTTCGCCGTCTGTGGACCGATATTGATCTGAATTGAATTTGCACTTTCAAGTTAAAAGCGTCTTAGAACGCCAACGTATTAATACAAAAACGAAATCCATTTTTACTACATCACGAAAAATATTATGATGATAATAAAAAATATTTTTAATATTGCCACCACATTTTTACAATGCTTGTAAAACTATGACATAAAGTTTACTGTTTCGCGTCTATACAGTACAGTCAGCTATAAAAGTACATTAGCAGTTACACAACAAAAAAATCTATATATATGTATTTATATATAAAGACGACGGTTTTGTTACAACAGTTATAACTCGATATTGGCTAGAAAAATTTTCATGATTTTGGTTCGTTGGATTTTTTCCCGCCCGAATAGCAGAATACATCTTAAAAACAATGAAAACAAGGGAGGGTCAAATTTTATATGAAAGTCCACGCAGACGTAGTATACAATAAACTATTGTTTTGACGACATTGACCAAATTCACAAAGACAAAAAATTATTATTTGGGTGTTCTAAACCATAGAATGTTAGTAGGTTTATCTTTCTTTAATACGGGAACTACACAACTGTGCCTCTGGGAACAGCTACACATAAGTTTACTACATGGCCTGAGACAATTACTAATTCGCTGACTAAAACACTTTTGTATACGAATGTACCTAAAGTAATAACAGTTCGTACATCTTTAATGATTGCTCCTGGTATCTAGGTGGCTTTGAAATAGTTTTATTGCTATACTATTGAATGACACTGACTGGGCTTGCGTGACTTCATTCCGAGAAATATTCCGTGGCTTGATATTAGATAACGTCTATCATTTCTTAAAAGTCTTACTGTTGTATGTTCAACTCAATGTAATTATAGTTAATAGATATGTTATACACCTACAAATCAACCAATCACCAATCACCTTAAGGTAAGAAGTATTAATTAGGATGTTTTTGCGTCTCCAAAATTTTGCGCTTATAACATATCTATTTAATGAAATATAATTGATTCAAGTGTTTTACTATCATAAGCTTTGATCTACCAAAGTATATAATAAAGGTATATAATATACTAATTGTTATTCATAACTGTCTTCGTAAATTTTGATAATTATGATTTAGAAGTTTCTAGAAAAATATATTATTTTAAAGCATCTCGCGAATAAATTTGATAAGCATGAAAAAAGGTTATAGTAAGTCAACGTTAGAAGATAGACGTACTATCGAGGACGTTTTTAGATTAGCTAAAGAGAAATAATTCTTTGATATTTCTTCTTGGGCACTTATCTTAAAATATGAATAATTGTGTCATATACATATATAGAGTTTTGTTTTCATATTATTATTGTCATAACATAGTATAAAACAGAGTCGCTTTTCTCTGTCTGTCCCTATGTATGCTTAGATCTTTAAAACTACTCAACCGATATTCGTATCCTTTTTAACAGATAGAGTGATTCTAGACGGTATATGGGAATAATACACAGTACAGTACAATAGCGGGGTGCGTTCTGTATACCCATATTACATAATATTATAAACGGGAAAGTGTGTCTGTTTGTCTTTCTTTCACGGCAAAACGGCTGGACCGATTTAGTTGAAATTTGGTATGTAGATAGACTATACCCTGGATTAAAACATAGGATACTTTTTATCCCCGTATTACCCCGGGAACGGGAACTACGCGGGTAAAACCGCGGCGAGCGGCTAGGACGATAAGCTTTTGATAGAACGATTGACCCTAATTTATTTAAACATATATACAGTATAGTTTTCCGAGACCATGACTGAGTTTAAATTACCTACAAGGCTCTATGACAGTATTGATTGATTCAGTGAATTTATATGAGCAATACGTTGTATGCAAATGTAGGAATTCACAATACAAATACTTATGATATATCGTAGTTTTCGACGTTTAGTCTTATAAGGTAAATATAAACTAGAAACAGTATAGTTTGAAAATTATTAACACAGTGTATAGTGGCTTAAAACAGCTAATAATGCGTGGAATCCTGAATCGCGCTTAAACAATTTTATTGAGACTTGATATAAAGGTATACCACTTCTTAAGCTTACTATAATTTCAGTAATCTTTGGTAGGTTCAAAGAAAGATGTCTGGAAGAACCGGCTTGTAGCAATAAGACCGCCAATTTCGTTTGGAGTCTGTATTTTTTTTATTCTATGAAGTGGTGAGAGGAGCTGGACGCCCTCCTGATGGTAAGAGAAACGCCAGCCCATAACCAATGTATTGCTACCCAGAACTTTACTCCGGGCAGGGGTTCACTGCACCGACGCTCCCCATTTTGAGTCATAAGATGTTAAGACTCATTAGCCCAGTAATCACGCTATTTTATTTTTGTATTTTTGGCTTTACGTATTATAATGGATATATAACTTATGTCATTGATTTCGAGAGAAGTTATTTTAAAACGTTAAATGCGATAAAAACCTATTAAGAGTTCAATGGCCTTAGTATAAAAACAAAAGTGCATTGACCTTCAATAATTTGAGATTGTTATAAGAAGTTACCTATGTTTTATTTACGAAGCAGCGTACATTTGTAGCAGTTCTGTTTTATAGGGGCCCTAAGGGCCCTGGGGCCCTGCAACAGATGCCCGAAATATTTTTTATTATACCTTGTACGTGCTTGCAGATGACTTTTACTTTCAGTTTTAAGGGAAATTATATTCAAAATACGGTGTTTAAAGAAAAATGCTTCAATTAATTTAGCTGACAAAAGAAGCATTAACTATCAAGATACCTTTATCGGTTTTAAAACTTAAGCTTTCAACTTAAAACTTAACTTCATATAAAGTTATTGACTTAACACAAGTTGTGATAATTTTTAAAAATTACATTTTAAACGGGGCCCCAAAATTCATGTAAAGGGTCCGGATGCAAACACAATAAAATCTCTTATAGTCACCAATACTAAGTCTGTATACAAGTCTGAAATCTAGAAAGAACTACTCGATCTACTAGATCCCATGAATCTTGCTCATCGACAGAATTTGTTTTTCACTGTCATAAAACGTTCACGTTCATAAAATCAGCCAGTTTTTCAGTGAACCGGTACTTAGTTAGATAGCTTATAACGCACTTTGTAGCGTTTATTCTTTTTCCCTATTTCAATTTCAATAAAGAAATTCGTAATTTCAAACACGTACAATTAGCACCAGCTGAATAAATTTTAAATTGACCATTTTCTTAAACACCTAACCTACTGGAATGCGAAAATCATAATCATAACCGGTACAGCTATCACGCAGAAAAGATAAACAGATGTTCTAGGCTCACACTCTGATATGATGACAAATTGCTCGTTCCAGAGAGAATCGTTGTTTCTGAGTGGTACTTCCAGTACTACCTGTAGATGAAATAAAAGATTATTGATAATAGCGCCATCTAGTGGACAACGGAAGAACTATTGTCAGTTTTAATAAAGCCATCTATGGTTGACATCAAAAAGTTTTATAAAATATTATGAGTATAATAGTTGATCGTTCTTTTTACCCGACTACGGCAAAGCCAAAGGAGGGTTATGATT
>JADANM010006225.1:482399-505091 GCA_026213755.1 Eurema hecabe
ATAAAAATACGTCTGAAACATTGAAACCACGGAGCGGAGCTAGTTAAAATAAAACTTGTCAAAAATAAAATAAAGCGACTGATAAGTATGCAAATGGTTTGACATATCTGTTGCCTAGTAAACGTCACCAAAGTTTCCTCTCGTCCGAGTTTATCAATACAATGATAAGGATAACGAAAAATGCCTACCCGTCAAAATACGACTGCCTTTTATTTATGTTAAGATAGATTCAATTATCTTGTAGCTACCACTACTAATGCGCCGAGTTCTGAATCGCGCTTATGATATTTGTTCGAGACTAGTATATATACAACTTCTCGACATCGAAACATTGAGTCCTAACGGCTAGTCAAATGGTCAAGGATGTTTTGGTTCAGAGGAAGGTCCTTCTTCCTCAAGTTTTAATTTCAAAAATCAATTGAATAGGCAAATGACGTTGAATATTCAACTTCTGTTTAAAAGCTTCTCTCTTACTCAGGAAGATCTCCTAATATGCTCACTTAAGATGTCACCTAACCGTATGCCGTAGCACAGTTGGGTTTTGGTCAGTTATATTCATATAGGGTCTATATAGTCCTATGAGAGTTCCATGGTTCCATTGGTTTCAAAGCTCTACTTTTAAAAATGTATGTGAAACAGGTTTTCTGCTTTACGATGGCATTTATTATTGTGAAAAAGAAATTTATACCATTGTGATATTTTATATTGAACAGACACGAGCAATGAACTGGTATCTTAATTTATATAAATAACTAGCTGTTGCCTGCGACTCCGTCCGCGTGGACTTTCATAAAAACTTTGACCCCCCCCTTCCCCCTTATAACCCTTTTTTCCAGTTAAAAAGTAGCCTATGTTACTCTCCATCTTTTCAACTAACTGTATGCTAAAAATCAGGTCGATTGATTGCTTAGCTACGGCGTGAAGGAAGGACAAACAATTTGAATAATTACTTAAATTATCACTGTACGTATATTGAAGTATCAAAATATGAACTACTATATAATATTTACCCACTGCACATGTGCTGGGTAGATCAAATAGATTTAAGCAAATAAAATCGGCCCCGTTTATTCAAAACACAGTGTGTAAACATATGAAGATATGACTTATCGGTCGAATCATTGCCACCTGAAGGTATACTTTCAAGATTTTGATAGTGGAAATTTATAGATGAGTATTTGATAAAATGGAAAGTATAGATACTAGGTTTATATAGAGGTATAGTTTGTGAGTCACCTTAGGTATCGAACATAATCCTAATAATATTATAAATGTTGGTGAAAATTCATGTATGTATGTTTGTTATACTTTCACGGAAAACCACTGAAATTTGGGATATATATAGGATATACCCTGGATTAACATTCTCTTCCCGGTATTGTTCCGGGAATGGGAACAACACGGATAAAATCGCGGGGCACTGCTAGTTTAAATTAAATCTAATCTGAGATTGCCTTTGCTACGTACTATGGAAGTAGATTTCGTCACTTTACTTTTCAGCTAGAAGACTTAGCAACAAAATAAAGGTAAATAACATAAAAGACAACGGTTTGGTTCAAGTGTCTAAATTGATCTTCTAATAGGTACTCCAAGAGAGGGCTGTTTCTGCCCCACAACCGACATTTTTACCGGACTGACAAAAATACCAAAAATATCGGACCTGAAGAACGAATATGAAGGTGTTCATAATGTCCTTAATAACTTGGCATGTCTACTACACTTCCGATATTTTTGACGGTCCGGCAAATATGACGTGGATAAGTACCTGACACCACGTCGGAGATATCTTGCCATCTATCAACCGCATGTCCGTCATACTCATCGGGTACATCTGTCCCGAGAAAACCCGGTATCTGAAACAATATTACATATAATTTTACATTAACAGCAGCATATACATTATATAACGTGTAACAGAAATGCGTACTCATATTTAAGAATCGCAAAGAACTGTTTGTTATCCAGTAAAGATTTGACGAGTTATTATCGTTTAATATATTACTACTGACTCTCATTCTACAAGTGAACGTTTGAAAAAATTGTGCGGTACTAGGATCATAAAATGTCATAAGAGGTATCTACATGTATCCGGTACACAAAAGGCACACAAGATGACGAATAAATTACACAAACACAGAACATTTAATATTAAAATACTAGGTTTGTACCATATTGCAAGAGGTATTTCTTTTACACTGCATGAATTTTGGTTAGACATATGACTGACTACCCTCAAAAAAGCCAAAAGTTGACGTTTTGAAGGCACCGAGCCTTTTACGTGACCGTCGTGACGTCGCTTACTTAAATTTTATAAACAATAATATTGAAAATAAATTATGGGTTAAACGGAATTAGTCAAATGTCACTGTACCCATGCTACGTGAAAAACGTTGTACATGCGGATTTTGGTCGATCGGTGTGATTTGCAATTTGTTTTTTTTATTGAATTATCTTTAAAGAAGTGTCTTTTACGAAAAGTGAGTATTATGAACTGTGTGAATCTGTGTTGGTGTATATGGTGGTAGCCTTTGGGAGGTAGGCGGTAGACGGTAGGCTTGTAAAAATTAATAACAGCCTTCAAACAATTTTGCGCAAGGCCGACGTGACACTCGCCGGCTGCCCGCGTTTACCAGGCGTATATAGTGCGCGTCATTTATGTTTAGCGCTGGACGAGAATAGCTCCGCATCGGTAGAATCGCACTCGTAATTGACGTATTAGTGCGAGAAAGACAACACGACTGGGACAACCAATCAACGCTCGCGCACACGACGATCACGCGCCCCGCGCGCCGCGCCGTTACCTCGATACCTTATTCTTACCTTCTGCGCAGGTTTCGTTCAGCGCTAAAGATTCGTGACGCGTACTATACCAGGAGCGCAGCAGTTTTCGAGGAGGTAAATAAAGTTACATCACTTCACAGTGTAAAAACCATTTACACTGTGAAGAGATGTAAAACTTTTGTTATGATTTTCATATTATCGATTTTATCGAGAAATAAATAAAATAAAAAAATCTCAAATACGTTTATTTTAATGTGGGAACTTGTATATAGACTATTTATGAGCATCTGAACATCATGCAAAAAATATGACTACACATTTCTGTTACACGTTGTATATGTATACGCAAATGTATGTTATGTTATATGATTTATAGATTTTAAAATTGAGGTTCATCAGCTCTTGATTATCTTCTTAATGAAGGGAGAAAGAAAAGACAGAATAATTTATGAGGAGTTGAAAATGAGAGGACCCGTATCCATTCCATTTCCACAACCCGTAGCGCAATGCCATTCCTGATAAGGTGCAATTACTTGTTCTCAGTCGTGTTCTTATGTAAAAGTGGGCAACTGAAATACTCTGAAGAATAAACTGAAGTTCTGAATGGCAATTATGATATTTGTTCGAGACTTCCCATATATGGGTGGTTATTTAATATTTGGTTAACTTCCGACCTAATTTTGAAAGTTGTGTTTTTAGTTAAAAATAGGCACAATTGCTGCATCTAAAAGGGCCAGTGACTTTACTTGTTATTTTACTAGAAATATAACGATATATCAAAATCAGTAATCTAGGGACTGATGGGACAGTACTTCGAACCAAGGGAGTAAACTGCCAATCAGTGGTTCGACTGGTTTAGGATCCTTTTGGTTCAAAGGATTGTTGCTTCCGTTCACGTTTGGTGAGACACACGATGATTTGCGTGGCATAACACATGCATGAAAGGTTTTAAAACAAGAGGAAAGAAAAAGATCAATGACAAAGGCGCATAATGAAAGGAATAAAGGAAAACGGGAAGCGATGGAAGAAAAGGGGAAATAGGGGCAACCGGAGAGTTATTGTAAGGTTATATTCAATCTTTGTCTCCGTTAAAACACCAATTCACTCATTAAAAACTACTAAACACGGATTGATTTTCATCCACTACAACGTAGATTAACTTGGAGTGTATGACGACATTGGAATAGGAAATAATATGCCATTAGCGATAAGTTGAGCGCGTGCGTCAGTGATTTTATAGAGCCTATTGAAAGGGTTTAAAGGAGCAGTATATGAACGTAAAAATATATTTATAAACTAGCCGTTCCCCGTGGTTTTAACCACGTAGTTCCCGTTCTCGGGGCAATACGACGGGACGGCATATTGACGACCGCTTGGCGCAGTGGTAACACAACTGCTTTCTGCGCGATGGGTCGTGGGTTCGATTCCCACACCGGAAAAATATATTTGTAATTTACACATGTATTTTTCTGGGGTCTGGGTGTTGCTATGTATTGTATGTATGTATTTACAAAAGAAAAGTATGTATATGTAATTTATTCCGTTATCTAGTTGCCATAACACAAGCTTCGGCTTAGCTTGGAACTAGATGGCGCTGTGTATAAATGTCCTGAAAATATTTATTTATTATTTTTATTATTTAATATTGGGATGTAAGCTATCTTTTAAATAGGATCAAACTGCACGGTGTGCAAATTTAACTTAAAATCAGTTTTGTAGCTCAGGAGTCAATCGCGGATAAACAACGTGACACGTTATTTATAATTTCAAAATTCCGTTCAATTCAAAATGAAAATGAAAATGAAAATGAAACTTACTGACGCACCAAATTTCAATGATTATTGCCACCGTTTAGCTTCTAACTACTACTATCTACCTTCAATATAAAAGACTTGCGACCCGACCCGGCTTCGCTCGCATAAATTATGCATATATTAATATAAACCTTCTTGAATCACTCTATCTATTAAAAAAAAATGGATGTGAATCGGTAGCGTAGTTTTAAAGGTTTAAGCATTCACAGGGGTATAGGGACAAAAAGAGGTTGTTTTATACTATGTAGTGGTACTTACCTCATATACAAAGGGATGAATATAAATAGAGATGGTAGGACTATTAGTAAGGCTAGCAAGCGACATATCCGGATGGGGCCCCGGTAGCACCAACGCGAGGCAACGCTTACTTGTCGGGCCGGCCGCGGTCGCGGGAGCCCGGCTGAAATAAAATCTTAATTAAAAACATTTCAGTTCAGTTGGGTTCATATCATATCAGTTAATATGAGTTGAGTTGAGTTCAGTTGAGTCAAGTTCGATTGTGTTGAGCCCAGTTCAAGTCAGTTGAATCCAGTTTAGTAGAGTTGAACTGAAATAAGATTAGCTGAATATCTTTGTTTAAACTATGGTATTTTTAAATCGATTTAGTACTTTCAGAAATCAGCCTTTTGTAAAGGTTGTTACTCTCTTTACTCAACAAATTTATATCTTCGTTTTATGTGAAGTCGATAAATAAAGAACAAACGCGAAACTAGACAAAACAACATTATTTTTAGTTTACCCATTACATAGTGTCGCCTACATTGTCGACTATCAGTCAAGGCCAAGGTTTTGTTTGTGTGTTAATATATAATTAATTAATTCATCATTTACATTAAACGGAATTACATAACATTGATAGCTTAGATAAGAATTAATTCTGCGTAGATATGGTTATGAAAGTTATTATTGTTACTATTAAAAATAATCACAAAATTTAACTTAAAAATATAAACATAAAATTTGAAAATAACAACACCAACTGGTATGTCATCGAAAGATAACAAAAACAGCAAATTTCTAAATTTCCTAGAAAATTTAAAAACCTTCGTAGGATTCTAAGCGAGAGATAAATTGTATTATTCTACGACCACATTTCCACAAATTTATCAATTTGCGACGTCTCGAGGTAAATTTGTCAATTAACGAATATCCATTCGTAAGTTTCTAAGTGGTTCGACCAATCACAGAAGAGCTTTTAATTTAACGCTTTTTTTAAATACGGCAAATAACACACTGCTCTCTGATTGGAAAGAACACGTGACTTATTCAACCAATCAGAGCGCACATGGCGTTTGGTTATTTCTTACTTATTATTTAACGCGTGAGTTCGGTAAGTTTATAAATTTGCGCAAATGTGGTCGTAAAATTACACAATTTTTCTCATGTTTAGAATCAAACGAAGGTTTTTAAATCACCTAGGAAATTTCCCCGGACATATATATGTATATATAACAAAATTGCTATGCCTTATTTTATTCCTGTGGTAATACGCGTATATCCTATGTATTTATTCACTAACTAATCACTGACTAGTCTAGCAGTATGTGCAAACCTCAGACAAATTCATTCAGAAAGATGAACAAAAATCCACAAAACTTTTTACAAACTTTCGCATGTATTTACACATAAACCTGCCTCTTGAAACTATCTGATAAAAAAATCGCATGAAAATCGGTATCGTAGTTTTAATTATTTAATCATAATATATAGGGACTGCCAGAAGAAAGGGACTTATACTATTAACATTACATTTAGTAGAATACTCGCTAACTTCTACAGTACAACCAGCAATAGTATCCGTTCCCGGGGCAATACCGGGATAAAAAGTATCCTACGTGTTAATCCAGGGTATCACCTATCTCCATATCAAATTTCAACTAAATCGGTCCATTGTTCTGCGTGAAAGAACAAGAAACATACATCTACCTCTCTCTCATAAACTTCACATCTATACTATATCTATATCTATATTTCTACTAATATATAGAGCTGAAGAGTTTGTTTGTTTGTTTGAACGCGCTAATCTCAGGAACTACTGGTTCGAATTGAAAAATTTTTTTTTTAATGAATAGACAATTTATCGAGGAAGGCTTTAGGCTACATAACATCTCGCTGCGACTAATAGGAGTGAAGATATAATGGAAAAAGAAGTCGACGGGGACGAAGTCGCGAGCAGCAGCTAGTTTACAATATTAGTAGGATTAAGGGTTACAAAATGGCTTACCTTCCAAAGGCACTAATTCTTGCGGGTCCATAACTGAGACATTCCGATGAAACAACCACGTGTATGTATGAATATATATGTAATAGTTGAACTATCGAGGCACGCGATACACTATCAGTTGGTGTTGTCGTGGACGCTTATCTGAAACAAATGATTTTTGCTAAATTACTACTCGTTAGTCGTTAGACAGCCTCGTGAAAAGCTTTATATTAATAATACCTACTAATATAATAAATGCAAAAGTAACTCTGTTTGTCTGTTACGCTTTCACGCCAAAACTACTGAAACAATTGTAATGAATTTTGGTACTCAGGTCTAGAGTCTGAGATGCTTTTTAACTGGAAAAGAAGGTTATAAGGGGGAAGAGGGGTCAAAGTTTATATTATGAAAGTCCACGCGAACGGAGTCGCGGGCAACAGCTAGTAATATTTAAACGTAGATAAAAATTTATTGTAAATCCGAATGGTTACTTAACACGTAATTTAGAATAGAGTCTTAGATATTATAATCAAAATAAATTCTACACGAAATGTTTTCAAATGACTCGATAAAAACAAACTCCAAATAACATATTAAGATACGAACCACGCATTATATAGAGCCAAGGTCAACGACGTTTCGCCAATAGTAGCAGTAGGCAAATACAATTATTTAAATTGACGAAATATATAAAACTGGACGGGCTCCTGTAAGTGTTTTGCGTAAAATCGTGACAAAAACGAGTATCACGGTTAATATTGTACCAAAGATTTTTCCTAACATTATTTACAAAACAAAAACAAATATTTTAGATAATAATCTATAGCAAATCACCGTCTAATTTCGTATTGTTTAATAGCAAGCGAGAAACAATGTAGATATGTAAATGGCATTTAATGAGTGTGTAATGCGATTATAAGTCATTGTTTGACCTCCTAATGATAAAAGTCATTACATTGTTTTGGTTTAAGATGCTTTGTAATTTAGAAGTTAAATCACGAACGTATTTTTAATTTATTTAATAAATTATAATTTTAATTTATGTATATTTAGGTTTTAAAGGTACCTGGCATGTTTTTAGGTTTTAAGTTTATACCCTTTTTTAACATCTCCAGGGGAAATCCTCTTATGGATACCCGCCCACTGATGGGGACACATAGGATACTTCACATCCCGGTATTGCCCCGGGAACGGGAACTATGCGGGGAGAAGCTAGTACTATACATATAGTGGGGATACTGCGCTCAACAAGTCAGATAAAGTCAAACTAATAATTCACAAATAGCACCCAAAATTACTGCGAAATTACCAATTCGTGATGCCATTTTAGCTACTTACTGATCCGGAATTAACTGGATTACTAGAATAACTCTCAACAAGGACTTTATATCATACTGAGACCGAACTTTATTGATACTAGCTACGCTATGCGTAGTTTTTATTCCATCATAAATACTCGTATTATAAAAAAGGAACCTTTTTGTTATGTATGGTTTAGTGTACGTCAAACTTCAGCTCAAACATCATCAGGCTAATCTATGCAGCCTAGTTGAATAAATATATCTTTGACTTTGACATCTGAAAGTCAAAGTCAAAAGTATGTCTATTCAACAAGCCTTAACACTGTTGAATCTTCATGGCATTACAAGACAATCATTTACCAAACACAAACGCAATAATAACTATAATTACTGGACCAATTTTGATACCACTTTCTATGGAACTAACCCAATTCAGTCATTTTACCATCTTATATCATACTAGCTGAACCGTGACCACTTCGTTGAGAGTAATGTTAATAATCCTTTTTTATTTTTGTAACTTAAATAAAAAAGTTAGACATATGCTGTCGTTGACATTTTTGGAGGCATTTTAAAACTCCAAATCTTTTTTCTAGAACTCGACAATAAGTTATTTTATAGTCAAGGCAGCGTTCGTAAAAAACACTTTTTCTCCGATTTACTTGGCAAAATGGACTACCACGTAATAGCCTTTTAATTTTTCGGTTTATTTATTTACCCTATGACACTCAGCAATATTGTGGCTTTCTAATGGTTTAAATTTAACAAATAATACAAGCAGTGTTTATTTCCGCATAATATTAGTTTATATATTAGCTATTCTAAGACATAAAATTTACGAAATGTCTTCAAAGAAGATGTAAATTTGATCTCCGTATCACGCATGAAACACGTGTTTCTTTGAATATATTATATAGCAATCATATAACATAATAATCTCAATCTAACTAAGACAAATTAATAATAAAAGGAAATATTTGCTAAATAAGTAAAATATAATATAATATATAAATCAAAGGTAGGGTTTTTCATTTGTTTTTGATAGCTACATGTTAAGTGCATAATTCGATAACAATTGAACCGATTTCGATAATTCAATTTTAAGAATATTCCTTGAAGTATATGTTATGTATGGTTCTTAAACAGAGAAGAAAGGGGTATGTGCAGCATGAACGAAGCCAGTTAGTTATTTATGAGTCTAAAACGAAACTAAATTAAAAACTATAGGTGCTTTAACTAATCGTTTAATGTATTTCGTAAACATTTTTCCTTTATCTGTCTTAATATATATGTGTCACAATGTTTGTCCTCAATGGACTCATACCCACTTAACCGATTATAATAAAATTCGCACACCATGTGCAGTTTGATCCAACTTAAAAGATAGGATAGCTTACATCCCGGTATTGCCCCGGGAACGGGAACTACGCTGGTAAAACCGCGGGACACACCTAGTACCACTATATAAAGAAGTACCTAAAGTTTGTGTGTTTGTTAAATTGTAAATGTTAATCTCGGGATCTACTGAACCGACTTTAAAAATTCTTTCACCAATAGAAAGCCACATTATTGCTGAGTGTCATAGGCTATAAAAAATGATTGTAACAATATGCCTACGAAATGGCCACGGGTCCGCTAGTTCTATATAATTTAAATACAGAATCCACTATATAGCTACGTACTCAAGGTTATTCGAATGGTTAAAAAGCGTAGTAATGTTGTTTACGTTGTTTAAAAGCTTCCCGTCGATAATAGACTAAGGAAAAGTATGTTCGGTTATTCTTTGAATATTACGTATTCAACAGAATATCAGATAAAGTAATATTTTTTCGCCTTTTAAGCTTTGATCGAATTGTAACTCGTACTCTATTGGTATTGTTATTTTTGGTAAAACAAAAATGTAATGGAAAAATTATTGTGAAATATAAATAAATTATTATTATTTAGATTCAGTAATTATCATAACATAGTTTTCTGTCTGTCCGTCCCTATGTATGCTTAAATCTTTAAAATTACGCAACCGATTTTCATGCGACTTTTTCATCAGATAAAATGATTCTAAAAAAGATTTAAGTGCTAACGTAAGTTAGTTTAACTTATTATAAATATAATACTGATATTGTATAAAATACTTCTCAATCGCATGGAATTTCTTCTATAAAGATAGTAATTAAGGTGTAAAAATATATAAATAAATTTATAAAATATTACATTTAGAGCCGTTATGTTGAAGCTGCTGCTTTTAGTTTTTAATCGACTTAAAAAAGGAGGAGGTTCTCAATTCTTCTGTATTTTTATTTTTATTGAAAAGTTTTTTTTGAAATTCTCTCAGCCTATCAAAATGATAAGAAACCCCGGCTACGGTCTCTGACGCAAAACCTTAGTAATTGTATAAATGTTTTAAGAAAATTGCAAATAGTTGTCGCAAATATTGAACGGAAATAATTGCAGTATCTTACAGAAACAGAATTACTTACTTAGATAAATGTTTGATTTGCAAACTCTTGCGTGTTAATTGCGACCATAACAAAACTGTATTTGGTTTCGTTGAATCATCTAATTGAGATGTCTATTTTTTTTAGTCTATGACGAGAGACGAGCTGGACGCCCTCCTGATGGTAAGAGAAACGCCAGCCCTTAACCAATGTAGTGCTACCCAGAACTTTGCTCCGGGCAGGGGTGCACTACATTGACGCTCCCCACTAAGATGTTAAGACTCATTAGCTCATTATAGATTACTGGCATTTGCCCGCGACTCCGTCCGCGTGGAATTTCATATAAACTGTGACCACCCCCTTCCCCCCTTATAACCCGTTTTTTCAGTTAAAAAGTAGCCTATGTTTTATCTCAGGCTCTAGACCATCTGTGTACCAAATTTCAATACAATCGGTTCTGTAGTTTTGGCGTGAAAGCGTAACAGACAGACAGACAGACAGACAGACAGACAGAGTTACTTTCGCATTTATAATATTAGTATGGATTAATTTCGTAAAATCAGCTCCATGATCCATATCTTTGTATTGAATTCATACAAGTAACGTAGGTATACCAAATTTCAGCTCAATCGGTCTATTGGAAGTGGTTAAAATATTCCTTGCAAGATTCGTAAAAAGCTTATAATAAAAAATTACAAAGTACCTACAGACGATTCTTGTCATTCGTCCCGTAAAATTTGTTCATTTATTATTAATACCAATGATATTATAGTTAATAAATATGTTATACACCTACAAATCAACCGAAAAAAGTGTTCCGCACAGCAGCGGCAGCACACATACATACAAGTCAAAACGATGGCAAAGAGATAAATAATATAACAAACAAGAAAAAAAGAGATAGTTTTGTCAGTTGCCCGTGAATGCACCGGCAACGAATCCCCTAAAGTTAAGACGTCCTAATTAGGATGCTTTTGTATCTTCAAAAATTTGCGCTTATAACATATCTATTTAATATAATATCATTGATTGACACCTAATAAGAACTCAATATACATAGTAACTATTCAATACTTATCAGGCTCATTGTTCATTTTGTTCCTTCTATGAAATAATTATCACAAATGATAATGGCAGTCTTAAGCTCATTCAAATATTGAAACAGTCGATGTTTTTAAGCAAATTAAGAAGGCTTTTTATTACTTTATGACTATTTTTGTCATCATAATATTTTTCTAGAGAATTTTTGTTGTATTTGAAACAACTAAGCTGAAAGTTTTGTATTTCCGATTTTAAGAAAAATCCTAGATAGATAATCAAAATACCTTATAAGGTAAGGTAATGTTGGGGCGAGATTTAAGACTCCTATTAAATTTATAAGTACTTTCCCTGATACCCTGGATTAACACGTAGGATACTTTATATCCTTGTATTGTCCCGGGAACGAATACTACACGGTGAAAACCGCGGGGCACAGCTACCACAAAATAAATTATATACAAAGATTTGAAACACGTGTCATTGGCGAAATCTACAAGGAAACGCCTACCCAAACAATTCAATGTATATAATATTTATTTCTTTTTTAAAACTATTTTTAGTTTTATACCAACTGTATAAATAACAAAGAAACAGTCGAGTACGAGTTAGACTCCTGACTGAGTCTTAGGAGTTCAAGGCTACATAACGTAAATATGACTGGTTTCAGCATTTCATGCTTTACTTTTATACGTATATGCGCTGAAAAGGATTACTTCTTGCCAAAATTTCACTATTCTAGGCCAATGCGAAGACTATAATATAATATATTTGAGATCGTATGTAAAAAGACGTTTTCCAAAATGTAAAATACAATTTTAATTTTTTTGACGAACATGTTTTTTTTTCACAATTATGAGAGATTATTAGAACGCAGTTTTATTTTAATCGCAACTAATAGAAGTTTATGTGAATGGGTATTTAAAGTAGACAGACGGATGGTAATAAAAAATCTAATTTGTCTCTGGAACATAAAGACATATATAATATTATATTATGGATTTTAGTTCGCTAATAGCGTTTTATCCATACTAATAATGTAAATGCGAAAGTTACTCTGTCTTTTGAAACGAAACGAACGAAATTTGGTACAAATATAGTCTTAAGCCTGTGGATTGTGGACGGACATAGGCTACTTTTTTTTTAAATCAACCCCCAAAAGGTTGCGCAAGGGGTTGAAACTTTTTATAATTTTACGCTTTCACGGCCAAACCGCTGAACCGATTGTAATGAAATTTGATACACAGATAGTCTAGAGCCTGAGATAAAAATTAGGCTACTTTTTAACCGGAAAAAAGGGTTATCAGGGGAGAAGGGGAGGTCAGAGTTTATATGAAGGTCCACGCGGACGGAGTCGCGGGCAACAGCTAGTCTTACAATAAATCGAAACGAGTTGATGTTGACGTGGATTTTAAATATTAGTAAATTAATTTTGTAATTAATCTCGTAATAATATTTTTTCAAACGATGTTTAATCCAAAATTTTTACTGTAGGTATGTTACTTTTATTCGTAAGCTTCAGAAAATAGTCTTTAATCTATAGAGATTTACAAGTTCATCACTCATTCGTAGAGATCGTGGATGTCTGGAAGAGATAGGTCTCTTTGTAGTCGTAGTAGATAAGGCAATGATTTTTTATTTTTAAAATATAATACAACAAAACAAATAAAGTTAAAGTCCTCTTCCAAAATGTAACATTCTTAAGACTTAGAAGTAAACGAACCGGGATCCGAGCCGACAGCCAAATTTTCATACAACTTAATCACTATACCCAATACCAGAAACTAAAAAATATCAAAATAATCACTTCAAAAAAAAAAACAAGTCGAATGTTTTGAATATTTTAAATATCTACCTTATAAACACAAGGTCAACGAACTTTTAACCCAATTACTGAACAATACACAC
Source organism: Eurema hecabe (assembly GCA_026213755.1). Classification (NCBI taxonomy): domain Eukaryota; kingdom Metazoa; phylum Arthropoda; class Insecta; order Lepidoptera; family Pieridae; genus Terias; species Terias hecabe. Next base: position 495,880 of record JADANM010006225.1, read on the forward strand.
GTTGTCACTCGACAATGGTCACACGTATACTGCGTGCTATCATTTAAAAATATCGCGATCCGTTGTTAATATAAATAGCATTATTATGTATTTCGTACGTATGTGTGCGTCTGTATGCGTGTGTGCGTGTTTATTTTTATTTCCTAGATACGATTATCTGTGACCGGAGTGAAATTTAAATTTTTTATCTGTAACGCTATACAAATATTTTTGTGTGTGGTAATATTTGCTTTTAAAACTTAAACGAAATTACGTATTGAATTATTATTTTGAATCTAAAAAAATTGCTTTTATTAAGTTATGTGGTCAGTGGTAGATACTTATTAGTGGTTCGCTTAATGGTATAGGTTATATAGGTTATATATATATACCTCCACACAGATCAACGCAAAGCTGATTGCCATCCGCAAGTGTTATCGTCTCTTTAAGTCTTCAAACCGCAGTGCATAAAGAATTCCGTGACTCCCTTAAAGATGCTGTCTAATTTAAAATTACTCTTTTGGATGAAATATTAGACTTACTCAAAAGAAGCCCAGATATCATTATATACATCGTATATTTTTCAAGATTATTACATTTTCTTGATATTATAAACATTACTTTTTTGGTAGAGCCTAATAAGAAATGAAGGCAATAATATCCATCCATACAATTGCTCTTCTATTGCTATTACATTTTTAATTGATTTCAAAAAAGGAGGCGGTTTCTAAATTCGACCTATCGGTATGAAATATGTTTTTTTAGTGTTTTTAAATACTTCTTCCATCATTATATTTTCAAGCGACCTATCATTTCCCAAGTCGTATTTTATATCTTTATTGTTTTACAAAAACTATACTAATATAATCTAATTAAGACATTTTTCTTCATATTTATTAGTTCTCTAGCTCTTTTACGTGGTTTTGTCCGCGTATAACCTAATTAAGGGCTAACTTTTTATTCTAATAACTTTTTAATAAGAAAATGAAGGGCTGGTAATAAAATTGTAGCACCGAATATTAATTTAAAGAATAATTAGAATCGTTGCCATCCATTGTCATAATCTATACCATTAGAAGGCTAGCACACTACCGACTTTTTACTCTACCGATAGTCGGCAGATAGTTTATATAGAAAGCAGTTCAGCAAATCGGTCTAGAGTGTACTATTATAGACATGTATTCATACTAATAAACTGTTTGTCAACTTAGAAGTCCTCTTCTTGGTCAAATGTCAGTATGCGTTACCACAAGTTTGCCATGTCTAGTTGTGTATAGATAAATACATTAATAATAATAAACTTTAAAAAAAAATAAAACCGACTTCGTTCAAAATTCAAATTGGTTCATAATCGGCGGAGATATTGCGTATAAAAAATTTCATCCCCAATTTTCCACCCATGGGTGTTGTTTTTTAATTATTAAATTTAAATGGGACCACCCTTGAGGTATTACGCCGAAAAAATATTTGTTCAAATCGGTTCATAATTGGCGTTATCGGAATTATGAACCGATATCGGAGTTCTCGCGTAACAAACATAGAAAAAAAACCATACGGGTCGAATTGAGAACCTCCTCCTTCTTTGAAGTCGGTTGATAAAACAAGTTTCAGGGTCGATATTTTGTTGTGGCATCAGCAACACGTGTTTTCAATAGCACAGCCAAACATAGACAACTAAAAAGTCTGTAGTCTGTAGTGGCTTAAAATGAGTGTTTTCTAAACTGTTACACAAAAGAGTACCTTCTGTAATACAACATACAGTACTATTTTCATCGCATATAAACATATTAATACCGCCCTCGCTCCCTATTGGTTAAACAAATAACATTATCAGCCAATAGGGACCGAGATCGCACAACCCCTATTCGAAATATGAAATTGCAAATTGTAATTTTTCTTACAGTCTTAGTTCAGCTTTCGAAGGCATCACGTCTCTGTGCGAAGTTATTGTAGTGAATTATTATAATTGAAGTTTATTATAAGATATATTGTGTCGTATGCCAACTGTGACGAATATTTGTGAAGATACAGGTTTGTGTGTTGTGATTATAATTAAAATTAATTTGAATTCAAAGTTCAAGTTTTAGAAGATCTTATTGGTTATAATGCTAAAAGCTTCTAATATATTAAGCTGAATAGTTTTTTGTTTGTTTGACCGCGCTATTGGAAAATCATTTATCGTAGAAGGCTTAAGGCTAGCCTCTTTAATACGCGTAACGGTTTAAATTACCCAAAATTATATCGAAATGAATTATGAAACTCACCCAAAAGCCGCGCTATGCTGGCAGCCGTCGTGTGTGGCACTACAGGTCAGCAGATTGGGACGGGATGCGGTCTTTCTTTGCATCCTACCCATGGAACGGAGTTTGTTTCGCGATGGATGACCTTGATGCTTGCGCCGACTCAGTCGCCGACGTCGTGCTTCAGGGCATGGAATTATTTATCCCTAGCTCTGTGGTACCTATCGGTGGCAAGTCCCAGCCCTGGTTTGATCAGTCCTGCAGACTGGCGTCACGCCGAAAGCAAGATTGTTATCGAACCTGGGCCAGCGCGGTTGCATCCAAGAGTCCAAACACAAGTATCCTTAAGAAAGATTACAACTTCGCCTCCAGGTCCTTCAAAAGAGTAATTGCTAAGGCGAAATCTGAGTACATTGCTAGGCTTGGCGAAAAACTTGCCCGTCTTCCTTCCGGAACTCGTACCTTTTGGGCACTCGCTAAGTCAGTGCAGGGGAATTTCTGTAAGCCATCTCTTCCATCCTTGCGCATGGAGAATGACTCGTTGGCCCACACGGCAAAGGAAAAAGCCGACCTTCTTGGCTCTCTGTTTGCCGCCAACTCGACCTTGGATGATAAGGACAACATACCGCCTACCATCTCGCGGTCTGAGAGCTTTATGCCCGAAATTAGCTTTACCCAGCGCACTGTACGTAAAGCTTTGTTCTCCTTAGACATTCATAAGTCCAGTGGCCCCGACGGTATTCCTCCCCTTGTGCTGAGGACATGTGCTCCGGAGTTGGCACCGGTTCTTACGCGACTTTTCCGGCTCTCCTACTTCACAGGCGTTGTCCCGAAATCTTGGAAGACAGCTCTTGTCCACCCGATCCCTAAAAAGGGTGATCGCTCAGATCCGTCCAATTATAGACCTATTGCCATCACCTCCTTGCTCTCTAAAGTAATGGAGTCGGTTATCAACCGCCAGCTCCTTGGGTATCTTGAAGATCACCAGCTGATAAGTGACCGCCAATATGGCTTTCGTCACGGTCGATCAGCTGGTGATCTTTTAGTTTACTTAACTCATAAATGGGCTGCAGCTGTTGAGAGTAAGGGTGAGGCTTTAGCCGTAAGCTTGGACATAGCGAAAGCCTTCGATCGAGTTTGGCACAAAGCGCTTCTCTCGAAGCTTCCTTCCTACGGGCTTCCCGCGAAATTGTGCCAGTGGGTAACCAGTTTTCTTGCGGAGCGATGCATTAAGGTCGTTGTCGACGGATTTTGCTCTGATTCCAAACCCGTGAACGCTGGTGTCCCTCAAGGCTGCGTCTTGTCTCCCACTCTGTTCCTTCTGCATATCAATGACATCCTGCAATTTGGCAGTATTCATTGCTATGCAGATGACAGTACTGGTGATGCATTATATACCGGCCGACGCACTCTTTCCCGGGATCACGTCACTGAGAGTCGGAACGAACTTGTGTCTCAAATCGAACTCTTGCTTGATAAAGTCTCGACTTGGGGTCGGACTAATTTAGTCGAATTTAACCCCAAGAAGACACAGGTCTGCGCGTTTACCGCGAAGAAAACACCCTTTGTCGTATCCCCTCGGTTTGAGAATACTCCCCTTGGTACCACAGCCAGTATCGGTATTTTGGGCGTCAACATCTCGAGCGATGTTCAATTTCGAGGTCATTTGGAAGGTAAGGCCAAGCTGGCCTCACAAAAGCTCGGCGTGCTCCAGAGAGCGAAACAGTATTTCTCGCCCAAACATCGCCTCATGCTTTACAAAGCGCAAGTGAGGCCACACATGGAATACTGCTCTCATCTCTGGGCCGGAGCCCCTCAGTACCAGCTCCTTCCATTTGACCGCCTTCAACATCGAGCGTCTCGGATGATTGACAGTACCGACCTTACTGATCGGCTTGATTCCCTGGCACTGCGAAGAGATGTCGCGTCTTGAAGCGTTTTCTACCGCATGTATCATGGGGAGTGCTCAGAGGAGTTGTTCGGTTTGATACCTGCCGCTGATTTCCACCACCGCACTGCACGCCACAGGTTACAATACCATCCTCACCACCTTGACAGCTGGCAGTCAAGTACAGTGCGTTTTCGCAGGAACTTTTTGCCACGCACGACCATATTGTGGAATCAGCTTCCTCATACAGTGTTCCCGAACAAATACGACTTGGGGACCTTCAAAAAAAGAGCGTACCTATCCTTAAGAGGCCGGCAACACACTCGTGACATCACGAGTGCTCATGGGCGGCGCTGATCACTTTGCATCAGGTGACGCGCCAGTTCGTTTGCCCCCTATTATATAAAAAAAAAAAAAAAAATAATAAAAAATCCGCGTCATTTGTAATAAATGTCCGCATCATTTAAGTCGTAATAAAAGTCGTGGACAATAACTAGTTTATTATACGACGTTGATGTAAAATAAGCCATCCCAATCTTATGACATAGAATTAATACAATATCAACTATAGTATCTTATTGTTATTTCAGCTATTTATCCTTTAAAAGATAATGTAGGGAATGAAATGTTGTTTGTAATTTATTAATAGTCCTAACAGCGGATGTCACTATCGGCGGAAGCTCTGTTTTACTCAAACAAATAATATGAATAACTCATTATTATTAATAGAAAAAAATCATTCTTAATTACGTCTGAAAATTCATTTGATTAAAAAGCGTTTATTATTAAAGGCAATTAATTTAATTTAACAAGAATTCGTACCAGAAAAAGAACTTCATAGTTTAAGGCTTTCTTAAAACAATAAAATATTACTAATATTTGTTTGTCTATTGTTGTTGTTTGTTACCCTGAAAGAGTAGAAACTGCGATATGGATTCGTATGAAATTTGACATTATTAACACAGGAGACGTTGTATGATGTATCCCGGTAATGTTCCGGGAACGGGTAAAATTGCTGGGCATGGCTAGTAATGTGAAGTTGCCCCATCTTTAACATTTACATAAATCCGATAAATATCAAATAAGTAAATCGGTATTCTTTGCAGCGAACTCCTGCGCTATGACGTCTGACCAGGAGTCCTGCAGTGACGAGGAGCCTGATAGCGAAATGTTAAGCGACGACCTGTGTCTGCCCGATAGTGATGATGATAGGCAGTGCTCAAGGGCTCAGGTGAGTTAACAAACCTAGATGATAAGATCCCAAGAGCCTCGTGAAAGACTGCTGAAGTGAGACGCTCAGTGCGTCCATGCCAGGGTGCGTAGTGCAGTGCTGAAGATTATTGCTAGTAAACACGTCTAGCAGTAATAATATATTCGCATAAATCGAGGTCTTAAAAAATCTGATAGGTTGCAAAATAATTTTGAATAAGTGACAGTAAAATTGAATCTTAAAAATTAGTAGGGACACCCCAATGAAAGTTTTGAGGTAATAAAATTATACAGTCGATTTGAGAACCTCCTTTTTGAATTCGATAGAAAAGTACTAAATACATTTATTTAGTACATTAATACTTATAAACCAAGAACCCTCCACTCAAAGGCAACCTACTAATCATAGTATAATTTCTAGAACATTCAAGAAGATATGTCTCTGAACACCTGTCTTCTCCGACCACCTCGGAAGCTGTTCACCAATTGTCGAGAGCGTTGGAGACAGCAAAACGTAAGCGGTGCCTTTGCGGAGCTGAGAAGACTGGTGCCAACCTATCCTCATGATAAGAAGCTATCCAAGAATGAGATACTGAGGATGGCTATACGGTTAGTCATTTTTTTTACAAGCTTTGTATTAACTTCACTTTCATATTCAAAGATGACCGCTTTCTGCGCGAAGGGTCGTGGGTTCGATTCCCACATCGGAAAAATATATTTGTAATTTACATTCGTATTTTTCTGGGGTCTGGGTGTTGCTATGTATTGTATGTATGTATTTACAAAAGAAAAGTATGTATATGTAATTTATTCCGTTATCTAGTTGCCATAACACAAGCTTCGGCTTAGCTTGGAACTAGATGGCGCTGTGTATAAATGTCCTGAAAATATTTATTATTTATTATTATTATATGTGTTTGTGTTACAAATCTTGTAAGGACAATTCGAACCACTTTCAATAGACCGATTTAGTTGAGTTGGTATACCCACGTAACTTGGATGACAATACAATAATATGGTACCATGGAGCTGATCTGACGAACAGTTGGAACTTGCCCATACTACAGCTAGAAAGTAATTTAAAAGCTTGTTTTTAAAATATTTTAATATAGTACGCGTCATGAATCTTTAGCGCTGAACGAAACCTGCGCAGAAGTCAAAAATAAGGTATTGAGGTAGTGGCGCGGCGCGCGGGGCGCGTGATCGTCGGGTGCGCGAGCGTTGATTGGTCGTCCCAGTCGTGTTGTCTTTCTCGCACCAATACGACATTTACGAGCGCGATTCTACCGATGCGCAGCTTTCTCATCAATCGCTAAACATAAATGACGCGTACTATACTTTATCTATATATATATATAAAAGAAAGTCGTGTTAGTTACACCGTTCATAACTCGATAACGGCACAACTGATTTGGCTGAAAATTGGTGGGGATGTCGTTTAGAACCAGGAGAACGACATAGGATACTTTTTATCCAGTTTCCAGGTGAATAATTTTTTTATGATAGTCAACGTGGACGGAGTCGCGGGCAACAGCTAGTTTTTAAATAAAAGAAGTGACCACCTCCTATGAACCAATGATCGATTCAAGCGTTGCTGTATGTTGTCTAATTAAATACATAAAATATGTTGTCTAATTAAATACATTGTTTATAAGGGAATATATGTCTTCGGTGCCTTTTACCAAACGAACCGCAAAGATGTCTCTGATGAGATTGCTTTACTTAATGCCGGTTTTTTGTTGAAAGAAAGCTAAACTAGGCAAGATACAAGCCATCTAAAAATTTATTAGATAATTATATCTTACTATTTTTATTAAAAAATAAAACAAAAATATAACTATTGTTCAATATTACAAAATTTAATTTTGCTTTTAGATATATTTGGAAAAATAGAATAAAACAAAATTCAAATTCTTGCATTTGCAAGACATACATACACATTATGCTTTTCGTAAAAACTAACAACGGTCTTTTTCTTTTCAGCTACATAGGTCTTCTATGCGAAGTCTTAGAATGGCAGAAGAATCACGGTCTTCTGACAAACAAGGAAAATTCTGGACTCGCGATCAAATGCGAGGGTCCTTTGAGTCCAATGTCGCGACGGCTCCGCTTAAAAAGACCATACGATGAGATCAGAAGACCGGAGGACGAGCTTCGCTATGGAAACGAGGAGAACGAAGAATTCAAAATGAGAACACATTGTAATAAGATTTTTTTTTCTAAAGACTTGAAGGTTCTTCGCAGCCAGTATTATTTGCAATCGCGGTGGAGGCAAATGCCGTTTAGGAATTTAACTGGGGAAAGAAATGGCAACAATTTGTTAATGATTGCTCCTAAAGAGGATGATAAGGGTAAGGAGAAGGATGGGAAAGATTGCAAAGGATAGAGGAGTCTGCTGTTAATGGAAATATTATTACAATTATTTATTTTATTATCTCAAAGTGTAGGTGTTAAGGTGAATGATAAATGTTTTTTTTTATTATTATATAAATAATTATGTTTTTAAAATAATTGGAATGTAGTCAGACAAAACGACACGACGCGACGTGTCGTTATAACATCACTCGCCAGTACGACGCCATATTGTTTCGATAAAAAAATTCAAATAACGATAAATGAGTTTTTGGAAGTAAACAAATATCGTTTAAATTGCGAACTGCAAATTTGTTCAGTTAAAAATGTATGTAATTTGAGTGATCGAACTATAAAATACGTGCCATAAATTAGTGTTGTAATTGCAATTGTTAAGTTGTTTTTAGCGTAAAAGTTATAGTAAGGAATAAACAATATTTACTAACCAAATATTATTCTCCTTTCTTTATTTAAAATCCTTTTCTTTTTGAAACTAAGCTTGCGACAGTTTACCATCAGGCAATTGCCTTTCTCAGTTGACCGCTAGCACATAAAAAATATATGCTCCTTGATTATATTTTCAAATAAACAATAACGTATACGTCACAAAAAATGTATGTTACTTACAAATAAATGTTTACCATTTTATAAAGTCGTTTTTTTATATCTTAGATTTATATTTACCACAAATTTCAAGGTATCCAGCTGACATTAATAAAAATTAAATAAAATTCTTAGTAAATAAAAAAAAATTTGAAAACTGTAGTTAACCCGAAATATTACGTAGTTACGTTAAAACAGTAATTATAATTTATATACCCTCCTTGTTTTTCAATTACTGAGCATAGTGCGACATTTCTATCAATATCAAGTTAAATAAAAACATTTGTTAAATTTTTGGTGAAAAAGGTGAAATATATATTATTAGGTAGGTAACCGAAATTTTAGTTAACAAAACCACGTTTTACTTTCACCTTTACATAGATTTTTCCAAATAAATTCGCCAATATTAACACGGGTACGCAGTTATGTACGCCACTTTTTACTTTGAAAAGCTGTTCCGATTTTTTTTTATCTCCACTGAGTATTACTAGACATGACAAATATTTAAATAGAATTGCTATTCTAGTACTCGACAAACTCACAGATACTATAATATCTAGCAGAAGAGTCTGCGAAAGGCCCGAGACCCCTCCCTGCTGCAGTAAAACAGGACACAGTGGGTTTTTGGTCGGTATAGGTCGCGTCATTTATGTTTAGCGCTTGACGAGAATAACTGCGCATCGGTAGAATCGCGCTCGTAATTGACGTATTGGTGCGAGAAAGACAACACGACTGGGACAACCAATCAACGCTCGCGCACCCGACGATCACGGGCCCCTTCGCCGCGCCGTTACCTCGATAGCTTATTTTTGACTTCTGCGCAGGTTTCGTTCAGCGCTAAAGATTCGTGACGCGACCTATACAAGTCCGACATAACGTTTCCCCGAGGCTCATAAGTATAAGTATCCTACGAGGATTTCCCTACTATAAAAAAGGTGCTA
>JADANM010006225.1:565328-579580 GCA_026213755.1 Eurema hecabe
GGCAATTACCGGGCAGGTAATTGCCAGAATCACCCTCTGGACGAAAATATATGTATAATAGATTCACAATATATGCGACCAAAGCCGGGCGGTTCGCTAGTATCTTATAAAACATTAATCATAAAATTACGAACATGATGTAAGTCAAGCAAATTAAATCATGCTCATAGCAATGCATTCATTTGCATACAAAATTCAATCATTGCGAGTGGGAAATGCAATCATCGGCCTAATTGATAACCGCTTTTGAGTACGTGATCGGATTTATTAGAACTCAAATGAATTTAAATTAAATTAGAAATATTTATTAACTTCTTTAAATACTTAAAACTATAAACAAGTTTGGTAAAAAGTGTGAGACCCATGCGAGTTTCTTACGCCATGTAGACTTTCTGAAGGTATTTGTTTCAAATTTATTCAGAAATAAAACATTTCATTTCATTTCATTTCAATCACATACAACAATTTTTTTAAACCGACCCGGGTAGGGGTTATGTCTTATGTTCAAACAAATTCTTTAGCTATTCAAAACAGATACATACGTATAGTCACTATAATATCTATATACTAGCGTCCCGCCCCGACTGTGCTCGCATATGTTATTTACATATAAACTTTCTTCTTGAATCACTCTATCCATTTTTTATTCACTCATTATCCATCCACAAAAAAACCGCATGCGTATCTGTTGTGTAGTTTTAAAGATTTAATCTTAAATAGCGATATAGAGACAGAAAATTCTACTATGTAGTGATACCTATACATCTTTAAAACATATAATTTTATTATTTACCTATAAATTGCATACAAACTCCTAATGAAACGCTTTTGTTATCCAAAAAGAAGAAAACTCCTTAAGAGTAGCTCCAACAGCAAATAAATTTAGTGTCAAGTGTGAATTATTTTATTTATGCAGTGTACATGTGAACCTGCGCTCGTAAATCGGCATTGGAGCTGCGAAGGTTGTAGAACGAACACTACGAGGTACTGAACAAAATATTTCATAACGATTTTCCCAACTGACACAGTATTACGATCTATATATCTTTCTTCTAACGTCTAGTAACCTTTGGGTTTCAACCCCGTCAATTCTTTTAAGTGTTATTTCGATTTCATAAAAGATAAAAATTCTATAGTATTTACGGATAATGTATGAGATGCCTTTTTTATTTTATGTGTTAAGTTAATAACTCATCCACAGTGTAATAGGTCGCGTCACGAATCTTTAGTGCTGAACGAAACCTGCGCAGAAGTCAAAAATAACGTATCGAGGCGACGTCAATTACGAGCGCGATTCTTTTGATGCGCAGCTATTCTCCTCCAGCGCTAAACATTCGTGACGCGACCTATAGGTAGTACAAACACTTCAAATTTTTGCAGCTTGAAAAAGCACAGCTAAATGTTTCCGCAACTGATATGAAGGTCTTACTTTTTATACCATACTAGATCCGAATACCTTTATTAACCCCGTACATTTTTACGATATTAAAAGGGTTAAGTATCCTTATATTAATTATTTACAAATAATGTAAATGTAATAGCCATTCTTTGAGTTTTAGGGTTAACATGACTAATGCACAAAAAAAATTCAACAAACAAAGTTTTGGGTAGCACTGCATTGGTTATGGGCTGGCGTTTCTCTGAACATCAGCCAGCTCGTCTCACCACTATAAAAAAAACAATTAATAAACGAAATGTAACTTGCCGTTAAGCAGACCAGAGATTTACGTTAAATACATTATCATACAAACGTACAAATATGATCTACTACATATATTTTTTAAAATAAATCATTTAATAATATTCTATCGCCTTCTTTATAATACCGCGAGTCGGAAGTCGAAACGATATTTATCTATTATCTAGGCCCAAAATAGTAATTCGATTGTGATTGTATCGTAGGCTCGTTTAGAGACGTTCTTTGATCGATAGAATTCGGAAATTACGCATATTTTAAAGTCGAGGCTACTAAAGCTAAAGAGAGTTAATTATGCGTCGTATATTTCGTCGAGAAATGAGAGTATAACAAACATACATTCACACAAACATTCACATTTATAATTATAGTAAGATACATCGTTACCGGTACATCACTACTAGTGACGCAGTGCGGTACGGCGGTGCTTTACGTTTGATAAATCTTCAACAAAACTCTTTCGAAGCGGTGACAATATTTAATATTCAATACTATATAATATGTGACGTTTACTTATAGACTGGTTCGACGCGACTTCCTAACCTTATATAGGTACTAAACCTACCCTTTTTTCTCTGATTAAAAAAAAAATCTAACGAAATCGGTTCAGCTATTATCGAGTTATGCACTTCTCAACACATTAAGCATTACATTTTTATATTTATATGCTTAGGTATATTATAAGCTATCAAAATATTCTTATTTAAAAGTCAACTAAAGGTTTGGACTAACTGGTAGGAACTATAACAATAATACTATTACTGGACTAATGTCGGTTTTTGTTGCTGTTGTTGTTATGGTTAAGCATTGTCACGATTATTTTAATTTTTTTATTTAAAAATACCATTTAGGGTTCTGCAGTCACTTAGAATTCCACAGACACAGATATAGAAAGCAGTAGAGGTATTTACTATTCATAAATCACTGCATACTATAACAAAGTCGCTTTTTCTGTCCCTACCTATATCTTTATGTATGCTTAAATCTTTAAAACTATGCAACCGATTCTTATGAGGTTTTTTCAATAGATAGAGTGATTCAAGATTAAGGTTTATATTATACGTGCTATGTATAAGTTAATTATAAGTTATTAATTATAAACTATACAAAATATCGGTTAGTCTGTGTAAAAACAGTTATTACTCTATCACCTAAATAAATTAAATGAAAACCTTACAATGTTATTGATTAAAAAAGATTTCTCATCAACATCGATCTTAACCCATATCCGCCATTTTGATATTACGTCTTGACATTTCATAATTAGGTTATGTTAAGCGCGCGAAAATTAGACTTTTTTTTCTCTTGATTTTAGCAGACAACAACACTTCACTTTGTTGTTTTAGTACTTGGCTTTCAAAGAAGTTTTTAATCGCTTTTTTTCTGTGTTCTTCAACAAACGTGTTGTTTTTTATTTTATTAAAAAAAATGTACTGAGTAGAATATATTTAATATTTTTTCCTTGTGGTATGTTTAGGATTCGTAAAAACTATTATAATGCATGTTTTATACACATAAGCCTTCCTCTTGAATAACTCTATCGGATGAAAAAAACAGCTAGAAAATCGGTTGCGTAGTTTTAAAGATATAAGCATACAGACAGATAGAAGAAAGTTACATTGTTTTGAACTATATAATGTATCGCGATATCTCTTGATGAATGTAGCATATGTTGCAGTTAATTTTTTTTGCTTAAAAAACTTTTTTCTTAAGCCCAAATTATTATTGAAAAAAACAAATTGAATAATTATGCCCCTTGTAAGCTGTAAGTTATAATGGATCTGTAGTGTTTTAAGTTGAAAATTGCTAAAGAGCTTTCTAGTTTCATTTTTAAACACTTTATACTTGGATTGCTTACATTAATTTATAAAATAATATAATAAAAGCAAGCTATTCTTGCAGATGGATTAATGATATATTCTATGGGAACTTGGCACCCAATTAGATCCTTTAAAAATACTTTTCTAAAAAGCTATCTAGATAACGTCTACATAAGTTTAAAAAAAAAAAGTATAAAAATAAACCCAAGTAAGCAAGTAATCCGAATTTCATTAAGTATCATGTTCCATGGTAACTTGGCACCCTTCAATTTCAAATCATCCGTCGAATTACTTGGATCCCAAATTTACATATTCAATGTAATGACATTCTTCGGTCTGTTAAATTTTATAAAAACGTATTTAAAGATACATATATTTAAGCTTCTTTAATGTCTCGCTATATATCAATGAAAATCGTATGAAAACCGGTGGAGTAGTTTTTAAGATATCAACGAATTAGATTTTGTTATAGAGACAATGATAATATTACTAACTAGCTGCGCCGCGCGTTTTTTCCCGTATTGTTTCCGTTCCCCGAACAATACCGAGATGCAAAGTATCCTATGTGTTAATCCAGGGTATCACCTATCTACATACCAAATTTCAACCAAATCGGTCCGATCGTTTTTGCGTAAATAACAAACATACATTCTCACAATCATTCACATTTATAAAATTAGTAGAATAGAGTTTTATTAAGAACTAACTGTGCCAGCGATTTCGCACGCGTAGAAAAGTGACTTTGGGCAGCATTTTTGAAAATGCCTAACCCGCGCCAACAAACGTTCAGCAAGTTCAACGTGATTCTTTAAATTGCCATAACTTTTTTATTTATCAACCGATTGACATGAAATAAACACTAAATGTTAAGTGAAGCTTACCACAATATATCATTGAAAACACAATCTAGATAGGATAAGCCGTTTCTTAGATTAGCGTGCACAAACAAACAGACAGACAAAAATTCCAAAAATCATTGTTTTGGGTTCTATTGCGTTAATAAAGGTCTCCTATAATATTTTTTCTCATATATCTTCCATGTACAGACAGCGACTCGTTACGTTTTTATTATATGTATAGATATAGATAAATAATACTTATTAACGTTTTCCTTCAGAAAATATATCAAGGAAAGAAAAGACGAGTCAAAGCAACGGTACATTCCACTTGACCCGTATTTTTTCAAGTAAACTGATTGTTCCGATCGATTTCCGATCGCTTATTCAATGAGGATATTTAAATCGTGCCTTTAGCGTTCCAACAAGATTTTTACTTGTTCCACGAGATATTAAAGTTCAGTGAATGAGATTGTTTTAGGAAATGTGTTCTTATATTATAGTAGCTGTTGTCCGCGAGGATTTTATATAAAATTCGACCCTCTTATAAAGTTTTAAAAACCATGAAAATTGGTCTAGCCGATCTCGAGTTTTTTTTATATACATGTATATAATAGGGGGCAAACGAGTAAGCGCGTCACCTGATGTTAAGTGATCAGCGCCGCCCATGAGCACTCGTGTTGTCACGAGTGTGTTGCCGGCCTTTTAAGGATAGGTATGCTCTTTTTTTGAAGCTCCCCAAGTCGAGTTATAAGTGTTATAACAAACCGGTCTTTGTTTTATATATATTATAGAGAATATATGTAGTATCTATGTATTTTAACCGACTTCAAAAAAAGAAGGAGGTCTCTCAATTATCGGTGCAAAGTAAGACAATAGTGTTTGTTGTGGTTAAATCAATAACAAAATGGATTTACACTACAATATTACGTCAGGAGTTTTTCAATATCAATTTCATCTTTTTATTTTAAAAGAGCAACTATCATTCTTGCCCGTTCTTCTCTGTAGAAACTGCCTTCCGAACCGGTGGTAAATGTTTTGTAATACCATGACGATTCAAAAGTATTACTACATGTAGCCTAGTTGAATTAAGATATGCTTGACTTTGAAATAGGATATTAAGTTTATACCTAGATCCATAACTTAAATAAAGGCTATTATAAAAATGTAATATCGTTGCGGGCAATGGTATGTCAATTAATAAAGCTGGCAGCGATGTCGCACTGCGACACACTGCTTTTGTACCGAACTTTATAACAGCGCAAAATAACTGTCTATACTAAGAAATTGTATTGACTGTATAGTATGCGTCATTTATGTTTAGCGCTGGACGAGAATAGCTGCGCATCGGTAGAATCGCGCTCGTAATTAACGTATTGGTGCGAGAAAGGCAACACGACTGGGACAACCAATCAACCCTTGCGCACCCGACAATCACGCGCCCCGCGTGCCGCGCCGTTATCTCGATATCTTATTTTTGACTTCTGCGCAGGTTTCGTTCAGCGCTAAAGATTCGTGACGCGTACTATACATCTATATAAAAGCTTACTTAATACATACTCGTAGTATAAAACAATGAATGTTGCTTACTTATACGTTCTACGCAACCGATTTTCATCTGTTTTTTATATTATCAGGAATGTTTATGTGCATAATAGTATAGTACGCGTCACGAATCTTTAGCGCTGAACGAAACCTGCGCAGAAGTCAAAAATAAGGTATCCAGGTAGCGGTGCAGCGCGCGGGGCGCGTGATCGTCGGGTGCGCGAGCGTTGATTGGTTGTCCCAGTCGTGTTGTCTTTCTCGCACCAATACTTCAATTACGAGCGCGATTCTATCGATGCGCAGCTATTCTCGTCCATCGCTAAACATAAATGACGCGTACTATACGCGTTTAGGAATTCATTATTTATATTGGGAGTTCTTGATGTCAACGTTAATCAAGTATATTCAACTAGGCTATACATTGTAACATTTTTGAATTGTCATAGCATTACAAGAAAATATGTACCAACGTTTCAGACTGCAGTTTCTACAAAGAATAGTAACCTCTTATAGTCACCGATAACCAAATCTAAAGTTTTCAAGAATAAGGACAGATCGAAGACAATGACATGTCCCGTACATAAATAACGATGACGTCACTTATGTTTTGAAATTTGCGAGGGAAATTGAAAATAAACTTAATTTAAAGATGACATCCCTATTTAGGCGTAGACAATAAAATTGTTATTAATTTATACAGGTAAGCTTTCGCAATAAAGCAAACAAAATAAAATAGTTCGCACACATTCAAAGTCCGGCAACACACTCGTGACAATCTGATCACTTAACGTCACGCGACGACGCGCTTGCTCGTTTGCTCCCTATTATAATAAAAAAAAACATTGATGTGCAAATTCCATATTGAGAACCTCATTTTGCTTTAACGTCGATAGACAATACTTCTATAAATATACTTTCATATACAAACAAATAGTTATTCATTCCCATTCATATACTGGAACAGTACAAAACACATACAAACCTAGCAAACGAATATTTCCCCGTCGCGACCTTGGCCAACCCAATTTGTTAGCGACATATTTCTTTACAACTTCACTTGGGCTTATGAAAATCGCTTTTATTTCATCCCTTTGGGTGAATTCATTTCTTTCTTGTCTAATACATTTTGTCTTTGGGATACTGTTTAAATATCTATAGTAGTATTGGTTTTGAGCTTTCTGTGTGGATGAGGTTATAACCAAATTTATGGGTTTATTTTTGAGGTTTTTTATTCATATTCATAGACTAATTAATAAGGAACTATTGTTATCATAAGTGTAGTGTTTCAACCTTGGTCAAACAAACACACCAAGAGTATATAAATTTTTATTCTCTATAAGAAATATTACTTTACATAGTATGAAACAAAGTCCCTTTCTTCTGTCTGTACATGTGTATGATTAAATCTTTAAAACTACACAACCGATTGTCATGCGGTTTTTTTTTAATATATATAGAGTAATTCAAGAGGAAAGGTTTATATGTATAAAACATGCATAATAATTCCTTAAGAAGCCAATATTGGTCGCTATTTGATTATAAACTATTGACTATGTCTGCAGCAAATGTCGTCAGAATCGGTTCTTCATGATGTAACGTGGTTTCAGAGATAAAACTCCGCCAAGAGAACACAGAAACATGTCAAAAAGAAATAAGAATATGAGGGCGTGAGCGATGGCAGAGCGGTAGTGCCGTCAATATTTAGATTAGGTGGTACAAGGTTCTTTCGCGGATGATGTATAAGTAGCGGCACGAATATTTAGCGCTGAGCGAAACCTGCGCAGATGTCAAAAATAAGGTATCGAGGGGACGGCGCGGCGCGCGGAGCGCGTGATCGTCGGGTGCGCGAGCGTTGATTGGTTCCCCAGTCGTGTTGTCTTTCTCGCACCAATACGTCAATTACGAGCGCGATTATACCGATGCGCAGCTATTCTCATCCAGCGCTAAACATCCGTGCCGCGACCTATAAACGTGGACTTCACTTCACTTCACTTGTTTGCAATAATTACAATTACTATTAAATCAGATCAGTAGTAAACTCACAGTTTCGTTCAGTAGGTGGAACAGTACGGCGACCCGAGTAGGAATGTCGTCCCTGATGCCGAAAACCCACTCCCTTAAAATACGACTCTGTTCACGTGCCGGCTGCCGCCATTACAATAACCACTGACGTTTCTGTGTACTACCCTCAGTACTACAATGATCAAATCAGCTACTGAATATTTAGCGATATCATTTTCCACGACATATATTATAATACTATAATCTTTAAACAATATTATAAAAAAACATTAATCAAGTAGTAAGAGTACAAACAATAATTAATTTATAATTAAATAAAATTGAAAATAAATTTACTACACCAAACGAATTCACCTGATCAGAAACCAATAGATCAATAAATAATAAACTAATAAGGGAACCAAACAAAAGTGAGGAAACGCAAACAATCAATCAAGCTTCCATTAAGATTGGTATCAACAATCAATCAAAACTGGAACAATCGGTTGATAATGCCTTTCATATGAATAAAGGGAAAGTTGGAGCAATAATGGAGAATATTTACAATATTGTAGCAATGGAAAATGTGTTTTAAGTAAAGGTTGGTATAAATAATTACTCGTTATTGATTTTTATAACCGACTTGAAAAAAGGAGGTGGATTTTAATTCTATTTTCGACTAGATTTCCGTTTTGGTTTATACGAAAAGCATACTACATGACCTATGAATTTAGAATTTTGTATAATTTTTCACAAAAATATTGTACTACGTAATATCGAGCTAAACAGGTTCCAACAGAGTTTAAACTCTGTTACATAAACAATGTTTGAACGCTTTAATCTCTGGAATTGCGGGTCGAAATTTAACCAGATATGTACCTAATAGTATCTTTGTATATTTAAAGCTGTTTTATAGCAACACAAAACTGATGAAAAACAAAACAGACCATAACTACGAACCGTAAACAAAGCGACATAACATAATAACACTTATCTAAAAGCAAGACCACTTTGAATATGATGTTAATGAAAAACAATGATTAAACTATAAAAACTATACTACCTTACACAACTATCACCCGAATCGATATTCCACGAAACTTTCCGGATATAACTAGATGGAATCGGATATAACCGGATCATTCCGGATCACCTGCACTCGCTTTTAGCTTGATTTGATGGGAAACGGGCAAAAATTTAATTAGCGCCCGTCAATTGCTCACGTGCAAAGTGAATTTGTATCTCGATGGTATGGGGCTTAAAAATTTGGCTGTTCGATTTTTAATAAACTAGCGCTTTTGTGGAGAATTTAAGTAAATATTGAATCACGGTAAAACTCTGGTCATGATCTCGAATTGATTCTGTTGTTGACTGTAGCATTTGAAAGACATATAGATTGTAATTATTTATTCATAAAAAATAAGTTAAGTATATATGATAACGATACACAGGTCTCTTTAAACACTGTTTTTATATATTTTTATATTATATTTTATCGAGTTGTAAAAAATGAGAAAGAGAAAGATAAAGTTTTCATGAAAGAATTCACTAAAATTGGTTCGAGTTTAAGTTATTTTTTCCCCTTCTAAACGTTTTTACTTCGTCAGGTAAATTATCAATTATATTAGTATAACTATAAGCAGGCATTAGTTTTTGTAAAACAACAAGGAAAATAACTGATATTCAAAAATATAATATTTTCCTACCGACTTGATCATCGTAAGCTGTACCGAAAGTCAATTTCACATAAGACTTATCTACTATTCACAGTGTGGGATAAAACGCTACAAAATGGAGTCTCGTTGATATAATATGGAAAGGATCCTTCAAGCCTTTGAACTTTATTGTTATCTTAAACTGGATTAGGAATATATTTGTATAGGTAGTCGATAGGTCTTGATGATTGCGTTTGCCAAACTTAGCTATATCTTTATTCAAATAAGTAATACTTTGAATCTAAACAGTCATATTCTTAATATGCTGATTACAAAATAGGGAGAAATCCTTACTTATCCTTACTTGGTCGTAAGCTGATTTTCTTACCTATAGGCATTCCTTTCCATAGACATTCGTAATAAAATTCAACAGACCTAAAATAAATCTCGGTATATAAGAACCAGTAAGATGGAGTCCCAATAAAGACGTGTCGCGGGAAGCCTATAATTGGATTTGTTTTGATTTACTGCCTACACGCATAGACGTAAAACGCATAGACTGATAGTTTGATACTGAGTCCCTTAATAATTAATTATCGGTCCGCCGTAAGTGAAGCCAAAACTGTATACAAGTTTAAAAATCATGAATTTATACTCGATGACATGTAAGCATATGCTATGTAGCTGATAATATTGCTGCTTAAAGAAATTTACCCCATAAATGTGCAAATATTGAGATCTACGAAAGCATACGAGTTTTCAAGCGATACACTACGGTGACGATCTATGTAGTTAGACGAAATTGTCTATGTTAAAATTGGTTCACTTGGCGTGCTCATACAACGGTTCTAGATGTTGTTATTCTATGCCTACGAGTATATTGGCGATACATTTCGTCTCGGGGCTGGATATGAATTTATATTACTGTATATTTTCATCAATCTTTACGGTTAGCGTAAGTGAATTGGATATTGTTTTTTATCATAACTGGCACGTTCTTTTTATATGCAATTATCGAAATGGTAGCCGTTACCTTGTATAGAATAAGAGTTATATGCTTTCTTTGACTATTTTGTGCTTTTAACTTCATTTTCTTTATAATTCTCTTAATCTCTTTTCCCTTATTCTTCCCATATTTCTTTTGTTCCATTTTCACCCTAGATGTTCCATTTGGATTAGTCTATCTTTAACAATGGGATCTATAAAGGAACCATACTAGCTTTAAATGTGCTTTTAGTTTTCCATTGAAGACTTGTTTTCTTTTAGTAATTACTCTATAATAATTGTGTTATGAATAATATTTAATGGTTTATTTAAACTTGTTCAGGTTTAATACTGCGATATGGGTTTCTTACACGAAAGATTTTTAGTTTTTCAGGAACAATTTTTATAAAGATATCTATAATATGGTTATTGGTTAACCGACTTTAACAAAGAGGTATCTGGTTTAACCCGCGTAGATCCCTGGTATTGACTGGGATAATAAGATTCATATGTCATTGTAGGGTCTAATCTAAACAATGTTTGTAAAGCTATCAGAATAATGTTCAGCAGATAAGAAAAAAATAAAGTTTTCTTCGCATGCAGGTGAGTTCTATAGTTACTGAAAATTTTAAAAATAGTTATGGTCATTAACCATAGGGTTAAATTAAGTAGCTTTAGCGAGAAAGTTTTTTGTATGTTTTATTTTAAAGGAACTACAGAGTTTCTTGCCGGTTCTTCTCTGTAGAAACTGAATTCCAAACCGGTGGTCAATGTTTTGTAATACCATGACGATTCAAGTGTTACTTTATTTAGCCTAGTTGATTAAAGATATGCTTGACTTTGACTTTGACTTTGAAAGAGCAAACATCTACATATATAACAAACTTATATATTTATAATATCTTTTAATAATATAGAATTGAAAATATCACGTTTCGGGAGTATTTTTGTAAACTTTATCTAGGTTTTTAGGGTGAGTCGGCAAAATTCGAAAATGAATTCGCCGGCCCAGTTGAAACATGAAAGTTTCGTGAAAAATTGCTAAAGTGTTCTCTCCGAGCTAACTTTTAATAGTAACGCAGTTTAGTTAGTTCACTGTTAGTCAGTCTTTTAACTGTTTTAATAACACTCGTGTTTGAGTTCGTTTTTAACCCTCTACGCAAAAACGACATGGCATATGGGTTTCTTACAAGAAAGATTTTTAGTTTTTCATCAACATTTTGTTACATGAACACTTACTTGTACAATTTTTATAAAGATATCTATAATATGGTTAACCGACTTTAACAAAAAGGTATCTCGTTTAACTCGCGTAGATCCCTGGTATTGGCCGGGATAGTACGTGTCATATGTGTCATTGCATGATCTAATATAAACCTTTAATAGTAACGCAGTTTAGTTAGTTCAGTGTTAGTCAGTCTTTTAACTGTTTTAATAACACTCATGTTTCAGTTCGTTTTTAACTCCCTACCCAAAAACGACTAGGCTGCTATAAGTTTAACGTGTCTGTCTATGTTAATGTGCATGTGTCTGTCTGAGGCATCTTAGCTCCCAAACGGATGATCCGATTTTGATGAGGTTTTTTTTTGTTTTAATGGTCCTATCCTGTCCTGTACCTATCCTACTTGTAACCCTATGCTCTACAGTCTACACCTATTCTTTTTCTGTGCTTAAAGACCATCTTACTTCAAGGAATAGTTTTAGCTGTTCACGAGTTATGAACTTAGCAAAACATTTTAACTTAGCGATTCATTTTTTACGTTATAGACTAACATCACCTTGCTGGTTTTACAGGCATGGTTCTCGTTACGTTCGCTATACGGGGGTAAATAAAATCCTAAATAATCCAGGGTTTAGACCTAAGTGAAGCCAAAACTGTATTGTAAGTGTAAAAAACACGTTCATATACTCGATGAGACACACAAACACACCGATAATGTTGCTGCTATAACAATTGTATCCTTGAAATGTGGAAAATTTTGAAAATATGAAAATATATGAATTTTGATGCGATGCAAAGCGATGATCTATGTAGGTAGACAAAATTGTCTTCTTTGAAATAGCTTCACTTTGCGTGCTATTTTTTGTATTATCCAGGGTTTAATCTACTGCTTTCATTCTGTTATTATCACGAGACTAACTAAGGAGGTTCGAGAAAAACCACGGGACGGGTTATTTACTACATAAGTAAAAAGAAAATAATTTTCAGCAGTAATGTGCTTTTATTGTTAAACTGCGTAATTTTCTTTATCTGAAGCAATACTGATATAAAAACAATCTTATATAATATATAGATACACAAGTAAAATCTATGCAGTAGTTTTAGCGTAAAAGAGTAACAAACATCCATACACCCCTACAAACTTTATTATCTTCATCTTCAATATAAATAAAAATGAATTGTTGTTCGTTAGTCTGATCAAAACTCGAGAACGGCTGAAGAGATTCATCTTATCTTAGTCTTGAAATATTCGTGGAAGTCTAGGGAAGGTTTAAAAGGTGAGAAATTTTCGAATAATTGCCGGGAAAACTATAAAAACCGACCTTTTCTATTTCCCATATAAACGTTCAAAAGTCAATTATAGATCTTGTTACTTATCTGATGTCACTTAATATAAAAGAGTTCTTATTACAACGGAATACCCTTATATCCGCGCAAAGCCGGGGCGGGCTGCTAGTTATTTATAATTTATATTAAGGACGGGCTGTCTGTGAAATCTATCAATAGGCGGGGGTGAAGCAGGGGACGCAAGAGAGCAGGCGCACGGGGCCCCGCACTCACCTATCGCGATGACAACTCAAATTCGCGTCGCGTCTAGGGTTGCCAACGAAGTATTGTTTTTACTGTTTAAAAAATGAAGTATACAAAATACTATTTTCAGCATCAAAATTATTGACACATTATTATATGTTACACTTAAACGCGTGGACGCTCACAAATTGATTTTATTAAGCCAGACGGCGCTCCCTACACAGTGCAGTGCAGCCACAAACAAATTGAGAATTAGCAAATTTTAACGTAATTAATGAAAAACGTCAGAAGAATATATAATTATATTCTTGAAATGAGTACTAGCTTTTCCACCAGCCAGAGCCATTTATTAGCAAACAGTTGATAAGAATTTAAAAACATCACCAAAATTGTCTTATATCTACTTTCTATTACTGCCACCTCAGAACTTACATTTTTCAGTAAGAAAGAGTTTTTTTTTCAATTATGAATGCTAAATGGCGGGATGATAGAATCTTTTCTATCAAATTAATAACAAACGGTCATTTATTTTAATTTCGATATTGATTGTGATGAGGCATATTATAAAAAAAGATTGTAAATTAGTAAGTTGTGCGAGAAGCTCTAAAAATATATATTTAAAATACTGTTTATTAATCTTATAGACCTAATTATACTACCTGTTGCTCGCGACTTCGTCCCCGTCGGATCTATTTATATGTTATAGTGAGTCAATCTTAGAAGATAGACATATGCTGTCGCGGACTTTTTTTTAAATCAATTAAAGAGGAATAATTCTTTCATACATATTATTTTTGTATCTTGAACCGTTTTCGCAGCGCACGCAAAGGAAGTCCTCAAAGATGAATAATTTTCCCCGTTTTTTTACATATTTTCTTCGTTCCTCCGTCCGTCCTTCCGTAGTCACAGCTTGATGTTTTATAGCCTAAAGCCTTCCTTCGATAAATGGTCTATTCAATAAAA
>JADANM010006225.1:584161-599469 GCA_026213755.1 Eurema hecabe
TTTTTTCCATTTAAAATTACAATTGGTTCAGAAGTTTGGCCTTGAAAGCGTAAAATTATAAAAAGTTTCAACCCCTCGCGCAGCCTTTTGGGGGTTAATTTAAAAAAGTCTATATCTAGTAAAGATGAAGCAATTAAATAAATTAAATATTATGAATTTGGAATTTGTATTTGTTGAACCAGAAATAATTAATATCGTATTTGCAATTCAGGATTGGCTCCTCCATTAGCAAATCAATAAATTTTATTTTATTTTGATTAAAACGAAACTTCACGTCGATAACATTAATAAGAGCAAAACTTCTCGATGCACCTGGGCATTTTCAACGCTTTCCATCCCTTTCCAACTTACAGTTTTCCGTATACATCTGTTTCGTTTGCACCAATCAATTACACTTGATCGAGCTTTACTGCATTTGCATTGTAGAGAGAGATGTATCTTTAAAAGAGATAGATATATATGTTTAAGATAAGTCTTGAAACGTTATTTTAAATCATTACATTGTATAAAACAAAGTCGTTTGTTTCTGTCTGTTCCTATGTATGCTTAAATCTTTGTAACTACGCAACCGATTTTCATGCAGTTTTTTTATCAGATAGAGTGATTCAAGAGGAAGTTTTATGTGTATAATACATGTTTATGTCACCGGAAAATTTATAAATTTCCGAAAAATAATACATTTTTATATTTCGTTTAGAATCCTACGAAGGTTTATAAATTTCCTAGGAAATTGGTTCTTGTTATTTTCCGGTGACATATACCTATAAGCGGGTAGAATCGCGGGGCGCGGCTATACTTTCATATACCACGACTGCTATACTTTCTAGAACCTATACTAATAATAATAGCAACTGTTCGTTATAAATAGACCAATACTAATACTTCTTGTTACTATATCGTTAACCCGTTAGTACATAAGAAAGTTATCGAAAAGATTTCTTAAATTCGTTTCTGTGAAGTATTTTAACCTTGTCTTCATAATATGTTCTTTAACACACCTTTTTAAGGAATCACGGGAACATTTTTTTTTGAATAAATAAATATTTTCAGGACATTTATACACAGCGCCATCTAGTTTCAAGCTAAGCAGAAGCTTGTGTTATGGCAACTAGGTAACGGAGTAAATTACATATACATACTTTTCTTTTGCATACACACGATACATAGCAACACCCAGACCCCAGAAAAATACAAATATATTTTTCCGGTGTGGGGATCGAACCCACGACCCTCCGCGCAGAAAGCAGCTGTGCTACCACTGCGCCAAGCGGTCGTCAATATTAATTGTCATTATTAATTTATCTACATTTTTATTGCAAAAACACAGACTAAAAATACCCATACAAACTTACATCTTGCAATTTATAAAAGCAAGCAACTTCTCTACCCTGTGGCCACGTATTAAGATAATAGGACCGTACATCAAGTGCACTTGAAATATAAATTTACAATCCTCGAGTGGTTTTCTTTAAAGCCAAACCCTATTTGAACACTTCACTTGATTTATTACTATAATGGCTCTATATGAAACGCAATGCATCATACTAAATTAATATGTCGTGGTATTGCAATCAATTAAACGTTCTATATTTGTTGAATGACTAAGTTTTGTGTGAATAAACTTGCAGTACACGTAATAAAGAACGCCTGTTATGTTTCGGTTGCAAAATTCGCGCGCGCGACATTGCTTATTAAAAAGAGCAGGCGTATTTTTTTGCTTTTATTTGTATGACGTGTCTTATAACTTGATTCGATTTTTATGACATAAATAACCATTCCATACTTTTCTTTTAGTTATTTAAACAAACTAGCAATAATTGTGTCTTGATATGGATATACAGGCTCTTGAAAAACAGTTTGTACTATCTTAGAAGCCTGGGTACGTTTTTGGTGAAACAGCTTGTTTTATAAAATAAATTAGTATTATTATTATTTTATAAAATTTATTGCCAGGGATCTACTTTCAATTGAAACTGCAGACATTACCGTTTTATACCTAACGACAATTGTGTCAAATACGTAACCTGGAACTTAATTCAACATTGAATCAAATTTTGTACATTTGAAAATAAACTTTCTCTGTATATTTCACAACAAGACATTGGCAAAATTGTGGCAATACAGCATGGCTATTTCACCAAGAATAGAATAGAACTTTTTTAAATTAAAATAATGTGTATTTTGTCGTTTAATCATTTTTAGACAACCCATTTAAATCAAACTATCTCTTTACATTGGTTTTTTGACTCCAAATTCAATGTTTGTTTTACTAAGAATCATTTTTCAAAAGTCTTTTGAAATTCAATTAAAAGTTAACAGTTCGAGGATGCGGGCTGTTTTAAGATTTGAGGAGTTGACCCGTATCCTTAACGTTGAGATAAACTCGAAACTTTAAATGTTTCTCCTTTTACATTGAAAAGTATTCATCTATATCCTATTACTATTATAAAGGCGAAAGTTTGTAAGTATGGAGGTATGGATGTATGGATGTATGGATGTTTGTTACTCTTTCACGTAAAAAGTACTGAATGGATTTGAATGAAACTTTACCACAATATAGCTTATACATCAGAATAACACATAGGCTACAATTTTTGAGGATTGTAAGGGAGGAAAGGGAGGGTCACAGTTTATATGAAAGTCCACGCGAACGGAGTCGCGGGCAATAGCTAGTATATTATAAAAGAAAGTCGTGTTAGTTACTTCACTTATAACTCAAAAACGGCTGAACCGATTTAGCTGAAAATTGGCAGGGAGGTAGTTTAGAACCAGGAGAAGGACATAGGATACTTTTTATCCAGTTTCCAGGGGAGTATTTTTTATGAAAGTTAACGCGGACGGAGTCGCGGGCAACAGCTAGTTGGTACCTAATATAATTGAGATAGTTATTTATTCGTTCGTCATATTGTCTATTTAATTGTGATAACTAAGTTTTAAGGAATAAGTCTTAAAGGATAAACCTATATAAAACACTGAACTAGTACAAAGCGAATTCAGAATGACTTAAAAAAAAAATAAAACCGACTTCATGATAATACCTATTCAACAAGAAAATAATCGTTCAAATTGGTTCATAATCGGCGGAGATATTGCGTATAAAAAAGTTCATCCCCCATTTTCCACCCTTAAGGGTTGTTTTTTTATTTTTAAATTTAAATGGGAGAACCCTTGAGGTGTTACCTATACGCCGAAGAAAGATTTGTTCAAATCCGTTCATGATTGGCAGAGGTATCGCGTAATAAACATAGAAAAAACATACGGGTCGAATTGAGAACCTCCTCCTTTTTTTGAAGTCGGTACACATATATACGAAGAATATTTAGTATTGTAACAGGCAAAATATAATATGATGCAATGTTATAATATAATATACATTTCAAAGCTTTAATTATAAAAGAAGCTAAGGCATAGTTCATTTGATGTACCTTATTATTTAGAAACTAGCCGTTTTCCGCGGTTATATACATAAACATTTTTCTTGAAAAAATCTATCTGATGACAAAACCGCATGAAAATCGGTTGCGTAGTTTTAAAGCTTTAAGTATTCATACGGGCAGACAAAAGAATATTTCTTGTCGATTGCTTTAGAAACTGCTTTTCATACCTGTCGTATATAATTGCTTTGTAATACTGATAAATAATTACGATTTAAAAATGTTAATAGGTATAATTATGTAACCGAGTTGAATAAAGACTTTGACTTTGACTTTGATGAGAAATGATCAACACATTCGCAGTATCACAAATATGTTACCGTCCTTTAAGGGAATTAAGTAAAAAACAAATTACGCTTGTCACTTTATTAAAACATATCTTTTAAGTACATAAAAATACACCGTTTACAACACTCACTAGTCTCTACAATTATAATAATACTATGTACAAATAAACTACAGGATTTTAACCGACTTCAAAAAAATAATATGTCTAAGTTATATAATTATAAATTTATATGACAATATTGTAATTTCAATTTTTTATACATCAAAAACCTTAAGGAAATTTGGTTATTATGTTCCTTTTACTTTAATGCGTATTTTTACAACATCCTAAAAAACAATCATTCAAAAGATTTCTTACAAATTTAGTGTAGTAAAATCTTTATAGCTAAAAGGTTACACTAAAAAAATAGTTACAAACATTCTACAGAACTGAAAACTGTTTTTTAAGACTATTGTTTTATAGTCATTGAAATACTTACAGAATTTTTTAATGCATTTATATTTTATACAAACGTTCATAGTTTTGAAGTCGGTTTTTGTATTTATAACAATGTTCTACATAATAATTTTAAATAAGGCACCTTTTAGCACCAAAGAGGTCTTCCAACAAGGCTTTTGAAAACCCATATTCTATATTGCATAGAAATTTAAACATATATTTATATACTTTTGTAATATTTTTATATATTATAATTATATATATATTATAATTTATAACTTTATTTTTTGTATATTATAATATATGCCAACAATAATATTACAACTCGAAATTTCGAAATTGCACAAACTTGCAAAATTGCATCTTTATAATAAAATATTATATAAATACATTTGTCGACGCTTACACTGGTTTAAAGTATACTTCAAAAACATACATTTCTTTCATATAATAATCACATACAATATTAAATTAATAATTTTATCAACAATATATAGTGTAATCGTATCGTTACAATTACCAAGTTAATTTATTTATTTTATATGAACAAAAGATTTGTTTCACATATGCATATAGTTACTATTTGTAAATATTGTTTATTTTTTTACGTATAGAAACATTTCGATTTATTTGTATGCATTTTAAATATATAATTATTTACACGTTAAAATAATTCGGTTCTCTATGGCTAAAGACGTAGTTTTAAAAGTATTTATTTACAAGAAATTTTATTATAATATTTTTAGTACTGTTATCCTTAAAAATAAACTAATAAATAAGTTAATAAGAAATTGACTTACATTAGATCTAACAGCAAAAAACTATATGATTTTTAATTTTAGGTATACAAAATAATGTTAATATATAAGTTTTTGAAAAAAGAAAATGTTTATAATTTTATTTGAATTAAAAGTATAGGGAATTAATTTATTATTTTACTATGGCAATACTTTTTATAAAAATACAAAATTATTCTAATTACTATCACTGACGTTGAAACTATGAAGGCAATTCAAAGTTTATCATTTATTAGGTATTTTATACGAACGTGATTCTAATAACATACCGAACAATTTCTACATTTCAACCTTTCGAGAAAGATAGTATACTAATTTAGCTCAAAAGGGCAATATCTCTTTCACACCAATGGATCAGTAACAGGAGCCTCTGAACGGATAATGTTCACTTCCAAAGATTTGCTATAAGGTATAATAGTATGTTTTACAGAACATATATTGCGGACACCCAATTACCTTCATTATGTATAACTGTGATGAAGAAGGAACTCTATAAGGCACACGAGGCGAGAAACCTAAACCTAACTATAATACTGGTTCAAACTTGTAACTTTTATTTACAATCAGTCTGTTTTATGTACATTAAATACTATCGATTAATACACAAAGATTCGACGTACTTCGGATCCATTTCATCAATCTCCCGACCTTTAGTTTCTGGTACGAATAAAACAACAAAGAGTAGGCACAGAACTGATATTCCAGCATATAACCAAAACAGCCCATACAAGCCAATATGGTCTTGGAAATCTGCTGCAGTTTTCACGTTAACAAAGCCGCACAGATGACTGAAACTAGTCGCTAACGCGCTACCCGTACTTCTGTACTCTAAAGGAAACAGTTCCCCAATCAGCAAAGAAGATATAGGACTTATACCTAACGAAAACGCAATGGTAAAAGTTAAAACGCAGACCAAAGGTATCCAGTCGTACGAACCAGGTTCCACGTGGGTCAAATCAGTTGAGTTTCGGAAGACATCTTCATAATAAGCATAGGAACCGAATCCTGCTAAAGCTATGGACATCATAACGCCACTTA
Organism: Eurema hecabe; assembly: GCA_026213755.1. Lineage (NCBI taxonomy): Eukaryota > Metazoa > Arthropoda > Insecta > Lepidoptera > Pieridae > Terias > Terias hecabe. The sequence goes on from JADANM010006225.1 coordinate 590,158, forward strand.
TCATGAGTAGAGGTAATCTTCCAACGTTGTCTATAAGCATTCCTGATAGACACGACGCTAGGAGTTGTACTACGCTTGTAGCAATAGCTCCTCCGTGCGGATTCATCATTCGGAATGTCTTCTTAAACATTGGTACTGCGTAGAAGTTGAAAACGTGAGCGCCAGTAAATCTTTGGAAGAACATCAATCCGCAAGTGATTAGGACAGGTCTTGTCAAGCGTTTGGATAGAAGCACTTTTAGTTTTCCAGCTTTACCATCATTGAACTGTTTGCTGGCTAGAATATTTGTTCTGATTGTGGCTAGTTCTTGTCGTATATCAGCGTCTGGGCCGCGAAGCCATTGCAAGGATTCGGCAGCTTTATCTTCTTTGCCTCTAAGGAGGAGAGATGACGGTGTTTCAGGCACGAAGAGTAGAGCTACGAAAAGAAGTACTGGGGCAGCAGCAACTACAAGAGCTAGTTGCTGCCAGTTTAAATACGCTCCAAGGGAGAAAGATATGAGGATGCCAATTTGGCTCAGTATTTTCAGGACTGAGCTAAGACAACCGCGGATTTCTGGTACTGCGATCTCCGTTACGTATACCTGAGAAAGAAAAAGAAATCATTACTATTTTTTTTTACATTTTCAACTAAGGTATGAATCATTGCACTAATTGGGTTTATATTAAGGAATAGTACGATTTGAGACATTGTAGTACAAGTGTAGTCGCTTCGCTTAATAGTCTTAAACACTTGAGACATTGAAACTTTTATATGTAAATAAAAACTGTTTCGTAATTCTAAAAAAATTCGCTACTTATTTACTGGGCGTCTTAATATTGGTCTTTAAAACCAGTGTACACATGTTTGTTCTTTTGTTTCAACTGTATTCAAAGCTGGTGTTTGAAATACATGAGAATATTTTCATTAATATAATAAGCCTAACTAATCACTTTTTCATGGTTGTTTTTTTTGTGATATATTTTTACTAAAGCAATGATCGTCATTCGTCTGTCGTCAAAACTTATTGTAATTCACATTGATTTTGTCTGCTAATTTATTTTTTTGCATGCGAACTGTCAGCCACCATTTTTAAATCCATCGGCCCCTTTTTATATATTATATACATATATATAATCGAAATACAATACTTCAGTGATACTTGCTTAAGTAAGATTAAAGTAAGTAGAAACCTTTATAATTATTGACCACAAACAAGAGAAAGGAGAAAAGAGGGTACGAAAAACTTTGAGAATTATTTTTAAATAGTAATTATATTTTAAGGAGGCATGCAAATTAATGTAGAAATTTCAAATGTTTTCAAAGTCAAATATATCTTTTTTCGACAAGGTATATCATATTCATGAAGGAATGCTGTTTCTACAGACAAGAACCGGCAAGAAACTAATAGTTGCTCTTTTAAACCAAAAAAGGCAAAAAGGTACACGTATTGTTATGTTAAGGACGACATGACTAAATAACAATGTAAGTACAAATAAATTATGTTAAATCCTTATTTATTTTAAAACATTAAATATTTAACTTAAGCTTACCTAATGGTCAGGGAAAACCATTAACTATTTATAGTGTAGTGTGTAAATAATTTTACATACTGTTTTATTATTTAATGATTTTATGACATAATATGTGCTGTTATATATGACTTTAATTAGCACTTCTATAATTAAATATGACGACGGTTAAGTGCAGTGGTAACCTTCTGAGTAAAGGGTCGTGGATTCGATCTTCTGGAAAAATACTTTTGAAATTTACATTTGTATCTTTCTGAGGTCTGGGTGTTGCGTATTACACGTATTTACAAAAAAATATGTTCCTATATGAAATCAATCAGTTATCTAGTTTCCCTTAACACAAGCTTTGCTTAGCGTGGAACTAGATGGCGCTGTATTAAAAAAGTATTTTCAAGTTTTATATATATATTTAAATATATTTCATATAATCAAAGGAAACGAGCCAGTACACACTAATACGAACCTATATTAGTGTGCATGAAAATACGTGTTCATTTAATTATTATGTGCGATGGCCAAGTCAATATATTTATATAAAACATTAATTTTTTTTTAATATTGATATGCGTCACTATAAAATCCTCTTAATTATTACCCAACAAGTTAATGCTTCGAGTACGAATATTACAGACACAATTGATTTTTAATTGTTATGCACCACGATCGTGGTCTTAGGGACTTGACGTATTAAGACGAGAAAGTCGCTAAAGTAGAGACTGAATAAATTAATAACCGACTTGGTATTACATGGATCTCACAACTTTTTACCGTAGAACAATTGAGTTGGGAGACTTGGTTTTTTTGACAAGTATTGTTTTTGATGGGATCTCATTTCTTTTTGTGTTTTGTAGACAGTTCTAATTTTTTCCCAATATACTACCAGCGGGGTGTAGGCTTTGGCGCCAGGGGGGGGTCACATAGCTGATGTTCAAGTAAAAAGTAGTAGGTATTTCTATTTCTATTAATAAATATATGTTCAATTAGGGTCCCACCTTGTCTTGGAACTATCTCAGGGGGGGGGTCTTGACCTGGCCGTCCCCCGCTGGTTCGTCCAATGTATACATCCAATTGAATACTCAAACAACGAACAAAGTTAACAATACAGTCAAAATCCATACAAAATGTTCTTGCCAAACCGCAAATATAAAATTGTTTTTATGGTATATTATTTTTTTATGTTTTTATAATTTTTCCTTTATATGTGCCTTATAATCTATCTTGGTGCAAAATTTGAAGTTTCTAAGTCTGCTAGAAGTGCCTTAGACTTTTGATGATCGTTGAGTCAGTCAGTCAGTCAGTCAGTCAGTCAGTGAGTGACAAAATTAAACAAAATTAAGAACTTTGACCCGTTGTAATTCTTAAACTACTGGTTCAAATTGAATGAAATTTTAAATATAGCGTGTACTTATAATGCCTGCATGGTTAATGAAAATTCAGTATTCTAGTTTTATCCACAACGAAGTTACAGGGGGTCGAAAATGGCCTGAGTTGCTTCGAGAAAAGGATGGTACGGCCGTGCCGCTTTTTTGCTCGACTTGGTGGGGGCACTGCCGTGCCCCCTGATAGAAATAAGTTGGTAGACGAAGTTCTGAGAATTGGAAAAAGGTTTTTTTTTATATAAGTTTTATTTTATATTAGTAAGTAATAGTGAATGTTTATTCCGCGAATTCTTACACATGGGCTGTACTCAATTTGAAGACTACTTTACTATACTTTACTATACTATACTTTTATAAAAAGAAACGTTTATTGGGGTACGAAATTTGAATATTTTTTAAAGTTTAAGGAAAATTCCCTCATAAAAGAATTTTAATAAATTCGTATTCGTATATAATCATTATTTATAGTGTTAATCCAACGGCGTATACGAGTTTGCCAAATTTCACCAAAATCCATTCATTAGTTTTAGCGTAAAAGAGTAACAAACAAACACACATACTATAAACTTTCACGTCTATAATATTATAAGTTAAAACAATTTACATTTCAAATATATCGTCTTTGATAGCGCATACTTTGACTAGTTATTTTTGTATCAACATACACGCAATTATATCTAATTTATTGCCTAGGTCTAGACATTAATTGTTTGTTCCTAGGTTAATTAATAACTGCCCAGATAACTGAGATAGGACCTAATTTTAGCGAGATTGATGCTTCGTGTAAACATTGTTGGTACGCCTTTGATATTCGTTTAATAACAACAATAAAATCAATATATTATGAGTTATGACTTATTGGATCGTCAAACAAGATGCATTTAATTTTACATACATATATTACATAATATATGATAGAAACTGACCTCGATAAAATAATATTTGAATGCAAAATAGAAGGTAAGGTATCTCTTTGTTGAAGACTTTTTATTTTGGTATACAACTCAGTATGCGGTATCAATTTTTTTCGATACCGAAGACGATTGCATTCGGAGTAGTTTCAAAACCTATAGGCTATTTCGCATTCACCTAGAACTCTTCCATAGATGCTTGTAGCATTACACGAAATATTAAAAGTCTAAAGGTAAATAAATCTGTAGAGTGCGAAAAAAAATATGAAAATATTTTATTTTTTCTGAGTAGATTTGAAAAACAAATACCTTCAGAAAGTCTAAATGGTGCCTACCATCGGTGCGGGAACTAACCCGGCGAGAAGAACCGGCGTAAGAAACTCGCACGGGTCCCACACTTTTTACCAAAAAGGGGGAAAAAATCATCTTTTAAAATATATAAAATTTACATTATAAGTATATATTAAATACATACATGCGAGTTCTTATATAGAAATATATAATCTATACATCCCAATTATACTTAAATAATAAGTATTGTTGAAGCTAATAAATTTGAACTTTTAAATATAACGTTCAGTTAATTTTATTGAGCATTTAAATTTGATCAAACATCTTCATTGTAACTTGTTTCCAAGTTAAAATTGATTTTTTGTTTAAAATTGTAACGAAAATCAAAATATCATCATAAATAGATAAGTACTTACATAAGAACAAAAGATGTATTGGATGTATGTAGTTATATAAACAAAAGGTCATGTTTCATTAGGTTCTATTATTGCGTCTGGTATATTTATTTTAATAATAAACTACAATGGCAAAGATTTTATATTTGTTGTATAACTGAGGTCAGTATAATGTGAGGCGCAGATGCATTTTGTCGCATCTCCTATAATAATTATTATAACATATGTTTTGAACTATCATAATATATGTTTATATTACGTCATGTAAATTACCTACATCGTATAAAACAAAGTCGTTTTTTTCGCTCTTTCGATGTATGTTTAAATCTTTAAAACTACGCAACCGATTTTCACGTGTTTGTATCTGATAGAGTGATTCAACAAACCTTCCTAAGGCTGGCGTGGCTGGTATATAAAGCTGAAGAGTTTGTTTGTTTGTTTGAACGCGCTAATCTCAGGAACTGCTGGTTCGAATTGAAAAATTATTTTTTTATTGAATAGACAATTTATCGAGGAAAGCTTTAGGCTACATAACATTACGCTGCGACTAATAGGAGCGAAGAAATAATGGAAAAACAAAGCAACGAAGTCGCGAGCAACAGCTAGAAAAAAATAAAAATTATAGTGTATTAGCTATTTCATTGAAAAGTTTTATTTATATTTCTTAGTATGTTTTATGCTACGTGTTTTTTTATAAGTAATCCTTTTAAGCTTTTTTCATGTAGTTTCAATTTATTTAACTAACCTTAACTTTTATCATCATTACATAATGTAAAACTAAAGTGCTTTCTTCTGTCCCCATGTATGCTTTAATCTAAACTACGCAACCGCATTAAATGTGGTTCCATTCAAAGGTCTGTGTGTTTAATACATGCTTAAATGCGTTTAAAACTACGGGGCGCCACTATATTTGGTATGACTGTTCTTATACGCGTACGCATAGAACTCTGTGTAAAGTAATGTTTAAAAACGATTACATTTCTTATAATACTCGTGAGAAGAGAAACATTACTAAGATCAATCATAATCGGTTCGTTCTCGATGGAAATGTTCTCATCAGTAAAACAAATGCCATTGTCATATTTTCCCTTGAATTTGAACAAAACCATATGTCTCCTTATTTGGGATATGTATTACTGTATTATTACTGTTATGTGTTATTGCGAATAGCTGTTTATGTCATAACTGGCTGTTGCCCGCTACTCCGTCTGCGTGGATTTTCATATAAACTTTGACCCACGCTAACTCCCGTTCCCGTAAAAATTTTGCAATATCCTGTTGCAACTAAGCTTTAAGTTTACTAAGGTACCTGCATGCCAAATGCGTTGCCAAATGCCTGTATGCAAAATTGAAGCGTCTAACTTAAGCGGTTTGGATTTTTCATACAAAAGGATTTTCCCCCTAATTCCCGTTCCCATGGGAATTTCGGTAATGCCTTTCTTAGTGCACCTCTACAGTACTTAAGCTAAGTCCCTTCCGTTTAGGCTGTGCGTTGATATGTCAGTTAGTCAGTCAGTAAGTCAGTTAGTCAATTTCTCCTTTTATATAAAAAGAAGAAGATATATAAAAAATAAAATAATAAAAATCGTTTATTGAGCGCATAATAAATTATAAATATAGAAATAAAAACTAACGATCGGAGGTTTGTCTTTAAATTTTTCACGAAAATGTTTTAGAAGTATTACGTGTGATCAAAGAAATGAAGTACACTATTATTTTTATACCGAAATATGTTTAAGATGAGTACCACACAAAACAACACAACGCTATAAACAGCGTTATGGCTAGCCTTGCCACGGTGTAAGACAGCACTATGGCTAGCCACGCCACTTTATAAGTAAAATGGCTTATCCAGACTGAAGTCTATTTTAAAAGTATATAAAAGTCTTCCCCGAGTGATCACAGTAATAAAGCACACGATCATTCCTCCGCAGAAGAAAGTGATAGATTTTAAACAGCGCTATGGCTAGCCACGCCGTGGTTATGGCTGCGCGATGGCTAGCCAAACCACTGGTTTTCGCTTGAGTAATTACATGAGAGTCTTACCTGAGTTATCATAGTAATACAGCACACGATCATGCCGCCGCAGAAGGAGGTGATAGATATCATGTCCACGCTGTTGGACAGCGCGGTGGCCAGCCACGCCACGGTGTACGGCAGCGCGATGGCCAGTAGCACACGGCGTCGACCCAACCGCATAGCCATTCCGCCCAAGATGCCGCCGATTAATGCACCTGCAGACAAAGAGGTATGTTAAAACCAGATATGAATTATTTGAAAGGAGTAAACTTCAGGTGTAATTAAAATCAGAATACAGATCGCAAATCAAATTGAAATTCGCGTACGTAATTATCTGGTATTCTTAGAAGCGAGCATAATATATAAAATATAAAATCGTATGTATGTTTTTATTATTTGAATATAAACAAATTCAATGGAGCAGGTGTAAATTATAAAAACTTTAATTTCTAGAATTTCTCTTAGTTCGGCGGTACGTGTTTTGGTGAAAATTTTATAAAAATGAAAATAGGACCTTTATAAGAATAGCCCGTTATATAATTGCTGTTTAAGCCCTATTACTACAAAAATCCTTTTCATGTCTGTCATATTAAGTACTCTTTGAACGACATCTTTATACTTGCTTAAATTTAACTTGAAGCATTTTTGTAATAAGTATTAAATACAAAACAAGAGCGTTACTCTATTATTTCTTAAGAAACGCTTGAATACTTTTGATAGCTCTCAAGAGCTTAAGTGTAAAAACCTTTAAACAAAGTGCTGCTTTGAATATCTTTTGTTCGTGAATTCTGTACGCTGTTGTAACAGAGGGCTCTGTTTTGGATACCTCGTTTAGTTATACGTTAATAGTTAATTGATTTCAAGTGTTGTGTATCGGTTTTCGTGTTCTCCTTTGTTGTTATCGACTTATTTTAATACTTAAACGGCAAAATACTCATAAGCAAATTAAATTTAAACACGCCTTAAGACTCTTAATTTTGACAGAATTGTATCGCGAATTGTCAAATCGGACCGGTTTAAGTTGTACATCGGACCGGTTTAAGTTGTACTTTAATTTAAGTTGCGTTTCAGTATTCCAGCTAAAGTTGTATAAACAATTGAGAACTGCACATAATAATATAAGCAGTAATTTTATCTGTAAACTAGCTGTTGCCCGCGAAAAAAACGTAAAAAAAATTATTCCCCTGGAAACTGGATAAAAAATATCCTATGTCCTTCTCCTGGTTCTAAACTACATCCCCACCAATTTTCAGCCAAATCAGTGGAGCCGTTATCGAGTTATAAATGGTGTAACTAACACGACTTTCTTTTACATATATAGTATTGTGTTTTTCTGTGTAAATAAATACATTAATGCTGGTTTTGCTTTGAGTGCTCGATGAGGCAGTATAAATATAATTATGCCCGTGACTTCGTCCGCGTGAACTTTCATATAAACTTTGACCCCCAATTAAAAAGTAACCTCTATCTTTTCTTAGGGTCTAGACTAGCTGTGACCAAATCTATTACAATCAGCTTAGTAGTTTTGGCGTGATAGCGAGACAGACAGATAAACTTCTGCATTTGTAATATTTAAATGGATAGAAGTAGAAGATTTTGCGAAGGTACCGTCACTCTTCGAGAAGATAGAATGAGATTAGGGGCATTAGAAGTTATACATATTTTTTATGGCCTTTTTCTATGTGGCCATATTGGATATCTATACACACTTTTTAGTGTTAGATTAGCATTACAAACAAAAATACGTGCTTATTTACTGTTAAATTATTACTGAATATCTAATAAATAATCCTCTTTAATTTAATTTTATTTAAAACTAGCGGACCCGTGCCCACTTTGTTGGTCATAATGTTAATAATCCTTTTTATATAGCCTTATGAAACTCAGCAATAATGTGGATTTCTAGTGGTGAAAGAATTTTTAAAATCGGTTCAGTAGATCCCGAGATTACCCTTTACAATTTAGCAAACACACAAAATTTACTTCTTTATAATATTAGTATAGATATAACGCCTGTAAAACATTCTTGGTAGTCTGTAAATGTTAGCACTTTATATAGTCTGTCGTCCATATAATTTGAGTCATACATACCAAAGAACACGGGCGCCATTACATTTTGGCGGAAAAGTGTAAACATTTATGAATTTTATTGACTAATATTTTATGTTTTAATTTGTTTATTTATTTTATAAAGAATAGTTTGCGAAACAGTCAACAATTATAATTAAAGTATATTTATTGTTTTAAATTCGTAGTAATTTTGACGCGGATTTTTTAACCTATAGTGTTTCAAGAAAATGGTTTATATTACGTATCCATACTAATATTATTAATGGGAAAGTGTGTGTATGTTTATCTTTCTTTGACGGCAAAACGGCTAGACCGATTTAGTTGAAATTTATTATGTAGATAGATGATACCCTGTATTAAAACATAGGATACTTTTTTCAACGGTATTGCTCTGGGAACGGGAACTGCACGGGTAAAACTGCGGTTAGCGGCTAGTAATCCATACATCAGATACGTAAGAAGCCGGGACGGGTAGCTTATATTAGTACACTAGCTGTGCCCGCGACTTCGCTCGCGTAGAAAAGTGTCTTTGGGCAGCATTTTTGAAAATGCCTAACCCCCGCCAACAAACGTTCAGCAAGTTCAACGTGATTCTTTAAATTGCCAATACTTTTTTATTTATCTACCGATTGACATGAATTAAACACTAAATGTTAAGGGAAGCTTACCACAATGTATCATTGAAAACCCCATATAGATAGGATAAGCCATTTCTAAGATTAGCGTGCACAAACAA
>JADANM010006225.1:640684-653084 GCA_026213755.1 Eurema hecabe
CTATTAGGTATATAATTGAAATCTATTGACGACGTAAAAACGGGAGTTCCATTTTTATTAGAACACTATTTAATAGTCCTTATAAGGACGTATTTATGAGTATCCGGAACTATTAAAGTATTTATTTACAGTTCTAACGTATTACAGAGGATTGTAAGCAATTTCTCCAGCATTTCTTATTTAAAGAAAAACTGCAAATCGGCCAACCTCAAATGTCAACCTGCTCATTACTACATGCCATTTGGTAGAACTTATAATCGTTCCTTAAGAGTTGTTCGCAATCCATTACTCGCTTCATTAGGACGTAAAATAATTATACCGTACTTATGGAGCAATGTACTACGAATAAAAGAAAGTTTTAGGAGTTAGGTCTTTATATGTAAATGTAGGTTTGATCCATATAGAGTTCTAGATACAGTTAGATGCTAAGTTGTCTTTGTGCCTTTTAACAAAAAAATTAGGTTACTGTTTTTTATATTAAAAGAGTTATTAGCATTAATTTTGTTATTTAAAGGACAGTAGACATTTTAAATAACGGCAAATAATTTATTTGATGTTTTATAAATAGACTAGCTTGTGTCTCTGACTTCGCCTGTACTTTGTTGTGCAAAGCTATAAAAATAACAATATATTATGTATTTCGTAAGTTTCTCGTACCTACCATACAGACTGAACGTTAATGCACAGTTCGATTTTTTTTTATCTTAAATGATAGTTGTGTACGATAAAACGCATTTTCGATTATTTAATACGAAGTACCTTTGCAAACAAAATTTAAAATTTCTTCGTACATTCGAAACCACATTTGATTTACTACTACAGCAAATGTACCTTCACAGATATTATGTTACAGGCTTGACGTCGATTTTCGCACGACATGAAAATATACTCTGTGGTTGTCCACATTGACATTCGCGGTTTTTACTTCCTCGTGTCATCGAACTTGACCGCCATTTTGATTTTGTGAAATGTCAAAAAGAATTCCATACATTCAAAGGTTTGTTATTTTCGTAATGCGTAGTTTAAATATTAAATACAGCTGAGGTATTTTAACGAGACGTTGATTTTGAGAAATTTTAAATTAAATATTAAATCTTAAAACATGTTGTAAACTTACATAATAATAATAATAAGAGGCCTTGAAAGTCGCTTGCCATATAAAGCGTTACTGCTTCATTAAACAGCGTTTAGTATAATTAAAAGGAATTTCAGAGTTGCCAGTGGGAAATTATTTTCTTGAATCATTTGCTGTGCTTTACTCGTTAAAGCAGTTTCTACTTGGAGTTATTTCGAAAAGTCGTTTTAATAATTTAATTTCTAATTTGTATACATAATATTATACCTATTATGGATAGTTAATTAGTTTCATTATTTTCTACTAAATGGGTTGTTATTTGTAATTAATTTTATTACAGCTACAGTCCCTTAATATCAGGCGACAAAAACATACACATAGATAAAAAAATTACACATACATTACGGCATTAATATAAAGTTTTGCAATAAGTTTTATGACAAAACAGCAATGGTTTCAAACACCTGGACTTTTATAGTTGAATTTTACGCCATATTTTTATTACGGCAATAATTTCATGTGTACATCTGATATTCTAGCTATATTTAGTTTTTACTGCACTTATGTGAAATCGAATTTCACTAAGCAGGTAGAAGAAGACGCCATTTTGTTTTCTACATAAAATGGTTACTTCTCTGGGTTGGTATGACGTGCTATATTTTTATAGAACTTGTATTTTTAATGTGTGTTTTTGAGTTATGGCAACCAAAAAGTGGTTTTCTGATTTCAGGAGATCACTTCTGTCCATAAAATAAAATTTGTTACTGTCGTAAATATATCTTTTATACACAAAAAATATGATCTAATTGAGAACCTCCCTTCGTTTCAAAATATAGTTAAAAAAGTTAAATTGAGTAAAAATAAGGAAACATGTATTACAATGTTGAATAATATTCAATTACATCAGAGTCATAACAAGTCATAAATGTCTTGTATATCTATCGATAAACGATAGATAAGAATGTAAATAAACAGTTCCTGTAAACTTTCACTCAATATGAAGTGGTTTGTTCGACACGAAGATACTATCAGTATTTTAGGTACATTGCGGCTTATGTACTGCTTTCTTACTACTGTTTTATTATACACTCGTTAATGTATGAAGAATAAAAAAATGTATCGAGCCTAGATATTGTCACTGTATTTAATTCTCATAGAGAGGTTTATATAAAGACTACTGCTACCTTCAATCGACATAAACATTACGTAAGCTCGTTCTTAGATATCCCTATTTTGAAGTTACATTGCTTCTTTTCTATTTAATATATACTGCCAATACCTTGTTAATGCTTCAATGTATAGTAACATAAGCAAACGTGCCGTTTCAAGACAAGTGGCATTTTCTGAGAAATACTTAATTCCCTACGAGTATACCGAGAATAGATTTCATATTTCAAGGGAAGATCATTTGGTCTATTTTGGCGATAATCCGTGTTATTTATTTTATCTATCTTTTTTCATATAGGTTTTAAATTATATTATTCAGTTGTAATATTTTAATTTGAGAAAAACGCTATAAAACAAACCAAAAAAATATATGTATGTATAAATACTAGCCTCGAAAAAAAATCATAACGTAAACATTATTACGTTAAAAAACTTAAACAATACGTTAAAAACCTTTTTTGTTACATTTAAATTAAGAACTGGCTGGTAACATAATACGAATTAAAAAGTTAAAAATTGAACATTCAAAAATCTTTTATAGCAAATTGACCCATCATTATTATTATTTAAAGTTTTGAAACGAGTATAAAAATAACATTCAACTTTCAGTTTTAAAAGTACTCATTAGCACATATTATGTATTTTTAAAATTTTTCGTCATATTAAAACAATGAAAAGCTTTCTGAATATGACAGTTCTTTTATTACGCTGTCATATCGCGAAATAATTGTCCCAATAAGAGTTATCTTATCGAAATCTTAGATTGAAATTTCCCTTTTAAATTTACTTTATATAATAATCTGTTTTAATAAAAAATGGTTCCTACGTTGCGTGTTGTAAATGTTGGGTCAAAAATCAAAATTATTTTAGGTAATTTCTATGAATTAATGATAACGTATTAGGCACTTCGTGCAAGCAAATTTATTTTTTGTTTTATAGTTTAAAGTCGGTTTATTTTTTTATTTCAGAAGAAATTCACCTCCCCCGTCCTTCATAATATCTTTAATATTTGTATTTTTACTTTTGGAAAAATAAATAACTTATTTCTAACTTTAAAAACGTAAGCACACAATCAAAACAGTTTATCAAACTTGTCAGTTTGTCTGTCACGATAAAAGTGTCAACGGTTCTGTGACAGTCAATAAACATGTGTCCAACGTGTGTATGTATGTATGTGTGTATCTAAGGAATGCATAGATTATTTTCCGGGAACTCATTTGACAAAGTATAGTGATACGGATATAATTGGGTGTTGACGTTTCAAATAAATTTGTTTCTTTAAAATATTTATGTTAATAATATCTTAAGTTAACTATTTAAAATTAATAAGATCCCATACAAAAGTATTTTAATATAGTAAGTTTATATAAAAATTAGGGAAAATGTAAATTATGACACTATATACTAAACTTAACCTACCAACTAAATCAACATTGGCGGCTTTATCACTATAATGTCAATTCAAACAGACAAATTATATTCAAACAAATGTTTAGAAACGTGTGTTTTCTTTAAGAAGTAAGGTTAATTTAGTATATAATAAGTTATTTATAATTAAATGCGCTAAGGCGCCATTTTAAATATAATAATAAAATCTCAGTATAATGACCAGGAATCCATAAAGTAAAGAAGTGTCTATAGTAAACTTATAAGTGTTGATACCGTTACAGATTCCAGCCGCTTGCTTGCATGTGTCCACTGCCAATGTTGTTACGTCTGAAGCCAAAGTCAAAGTGAAATTAAAAAAAAAAAACAATAATAATATCACTTTGACATTACAAAGTTTCGTGAAGTGTAGTATCGATGTACAATCATTCGAAAAATATAAATATGTAGGTAGTTTCTAAAAGCTCTATTGACGTTTTAGTATCGTAAGTTTCCATTGTCAGTGTTGTCACGTCAGAATGTCGTGACGTGTCGTATCAATCTTGCTACGATCATGCAATTACATACGAACTGTTTCTATAGCTCTAAGTATTGATACCGTTACTGAATCCAGACGCTTGGTTGTACGTTTCCATTTATTACCGTTCATGTTAAGCTCCTTGTTAAAAATAATTTAATTTCAACAACGCAATTGACGACCTTTTTGTAACATTACGATACAATTGTAATGACAAGTCCTTAACGACAAGCTAGGTTTGTGAATTATCACTTTTTTATCAATTATTAAACCACGTGTAACAACCAAGTTAGAAACACCCGTTTTGTCAGTAATAACTTAAACAAAGCACAATATATTTATTATAATTTAATTAAACGCCTTATTGTTTACTATATTTATCAATATGTCTACGTCTTGTCCATTCGGTACTAAAAAAGTTGCCTATCAGGCACTGCTTATAGCAATAACGTGGCATTAAATTAAATTTTACGTCAGTAAAATGTGGAAGTTTTAGTGGTACTTATTACAGTCGTAATATATTTTTACATACATTTATTTTTACTCGAAACACGTCACGATAAAAATACCGTACGACAATGGACACTTGTCCAGTATCAAGTATCAGTAACAAGGAGCACTTTCTTCGTACGCAGAGCTTGTATCATCATAAATATATTGTTTTGAGTTGAATTTGAATCTTATCCCCTTTATAATAAGGGCTACTGAAATTATGTAGTATTGAAAGCTCAGTATAATATGTAGGCGGGTTAATATATGTTATACATTTGTGCTAGCTATAATTTGTATGTATAATTTAAAGTATAATACATTATATTTAGTATGTTCAATAAATCTTCTTAAAGCTTTTCTAAAATTCTTTATCAACAAAAGTTACCAATAAAATGCAAATAAATATTGGAAAATTAATACATAAATTCAATTTGAGATAACCATAAAAAGTCTAATAATCAAAAATTTAATCTTATTAATTTTAAATTAATATAATCTCTCGAATTACGATCCAGTTCCAATTAAAATTATTATTTATAGTGTCAATACACAAAACGACTGAACTTTCCCTACTTTCTTAGGAATTCAATTAAGTAGGATTTACCACTTAATCCGGCCATTTCGCGAAATAACCGCTTTTTCGGGCGATAAATTTTTCACTCTCTAATTCAATTATGATACAATCAGAATCTATTAAGCTTTATAAATTGGAGATGCGTGGTGAAATAAAAAAAAATGTTAAGACTTATTTTTAATCTACTTTTAATTTAATGGAAGTCAAGTTTGCCTGTCTTTTACATTGAAAAAAATGTTATTTTTGTATAGACACAGTAGTAAGGTATTCGCCGCCATTAACAGTTGCAAAGGTTTTAAATTGACTTACTATAGTGGGCTTTAAAAACATTAAAAAGAAAGGGATTTGCAACATGAGGAGCAAGAGAAGAGCAAGGTAAAATGTACCTAGTACTTCTTAATAAATAAACCCATATAAAACAACTCGCTTCTATAACCATTAAAAACCAACACACGAACAATCATCGCCAAGTCGCAAATTATACAGAACCCTCGCTATAATCACCGCTCGCTCTTAGCTAGTGTATAATTTTCTAGAATGAAATATTAGTGCAAGAGAGGTGTAATTTATAGACAATTGTCACTTTCACCACTAAATAATAGCTTAGAGACTTCAATATGAACTCGTAAATCATCACGTTTTGAACTAATCCAGTTTCAAATTAAACCATTATATTTGGACATTAAGAATTCAATCAACAGTAAAAACTCTAATCTAAACTTTAAAAACTGCTTTCGGAACTGATACATAATTGTTTTGTAATACTATGATGATTTAAGTGTTACTATATGTAGCCTTATTGAATTTGATATTGTTTAGTTAAGTTTATGACTAAACTGATTTTGTTTATACTTAAAGCCACGTTATTTTTATTATCGGATTTAACCTACAAACAAAAGATATTGAAAATGGGTGAACCTACGACAGCAGTCTACAACAATAATATCTTAAAATAAAAAGATTATAAGTATGAACAAGGGGATAATTTAATGATACCATTAGTACTTATCAAATACAGCGACAGCTTTTTATATAAAAATTAGAATTTCCAAAAGAGTCTATAACTGGATTTTAAAACGTCTAGTATCAAAACTTCAACTTACATATGAAATTGTCGCTAAGTTGCCCTTTTCAATATACCATAGAATTCATAGAAACATTCACTCGATAAGCCCTAGCTAGATAATGTCTCTAGTAGGTTGTAATTCGATTTCAAAACAGCAATAAAGATACCAATCTATCAAGTATTACGTTTCTAATATAGATAAGAATCGAGCGGAGATATTTCGTTTTAACTGTTATTTCTCGTATTTCGTCGTCTGATACTTTGATGTAGTGAAAGCCACTGTATGCAGTTAGCTGACAGTAAATTAGGGCTCCTAATATCAGGTATCATCTTTATGAAATGGAAGAAGATCGTGTAATGTAAGGTGAATTATATCATTGATAGATATCAAGAATACAATCGGACCTAGAAAAGATCCTTGAGGTATACCTAACTAAAACCAATATTTAAATAATATTTTTACCTTCATATAAATTCAAATATGACTACTGGGTTTAATAGTACTTTTATTATACACTACTTGTTTAGTTTTGTAGAATATAACTTTAACGAAATTATATCATAACAAGTTTAAATTATGCATTTGCCTTACCTAGTTTTATTATCTATTTCAGATAAACAATTGAAATATAGACAAGGTCCCACTTCCATTGATAAGCCAACTAAGCCAAGAGAAAGCTCAGAAATTATTCTTATCATAAAACCAGCGAGTAATTATATCAAAATGTAGCGTAAAATTGTATACCTATAATTAGATGAACATAATTTGCAAAAAATACACATTTGGGATGTTTTTTATTCATTTAAAGTGTAGCAAAACACTTATTGTAAGTGTTTTATTATGAAATTATGGAAATATCTAGCGATGTATATAATTATGAAGTTTTAAAATAATATCAAGGTTAATTTAAAGGAAGGAAAATTGGATGATCTTGATTCTTAATTATAGATATAAATTTAGAAACCGAATGTCATGGCCAACCGGGTAATGTACTGATAACTAAAAATATTATTGTCAATGTAAAAACTGTTCATAGGTCAATAAATACTGAATATTTATTCGAGACTTTACATATATAGTTAAAATTTAGCAAGAAAAGACATTGTAGCCAAATTGCTGAGTCATCTAACCTAAGTAATTCCAAAAGGTATAATTCGTCAAAGTAAAATATAAAAATCATTTACTTTTCTAAAATTTTGAAGCAAATGGTGTGAATGTTTTGTTATATTGTCACGTCTCTCAATAGTAGAACCTTTTAATGTTTGAGTCTTAATACCTCTACTTCTTAGTCGTCCGTTTGATCTTACCACGCGACTGGTACACGTGTAAGAAATGAAATCTCTACAAAACATACAAAAACAGCCATATAAAAATATTCACAATACGATTGTTCTTTATGAATTTTGGCGCAACACTTCAAAGGCGGACCGACAAACACCTCAACCTTCCCGGTATTAATTAGCGAATTGTACCAACAGATGTTATATTAAACTTTTTTACTGTCTGAGATAAGAAAATTCGTGTGATAGAAAAGAGGTTGGTAATAAGAAAAAAAAAGAACATTAAACGACACGCAATATTTTTTTTAAACGAACAGTAAATCCTTATAATAAGATTTTTGGTTCGAGACATTTTAATGAACTTTTCCTTTACAAAAGTTTCTACAAAGAAGAATAAGCGCTTTAATATTATAGCAAACTACTGTTTTAAAAAAGTACAGTCTTATAAATAACATTTCACTATACAAAATAAATATTTTATCTATTTCCGATTTCAATAATTTGACACTGGCAAACAGACTAATCGTGTGTCATAAAAAAAGTAATACAGAAATCAAGATGGCGATTGCTCTGCAGACTTTTGTTTTTCATTATGAGTCTTTTTTTAAAAGAATGTTTATTCTTTGCTTTAAGACTTTTTTACCATAAAAAATAGAACTAAAAATCAGGCTATATGGGTAAATACGTTTGCCTTTCCTTTTTAGAATAAATAAAACTACTACTACTAAAAAAGTGACAGCTGTCATTTTGGTTCAACTTACGTGCCGGTGTCGTAGTCATTAAAACAAAGTGTTTATTTAATCATAATCAAGCCGCATTAAGAATGCAATATAAGTTAATTAAATGATCTAAACCACAATTAATTAATAGTCATCGCTCGTTGAAGGTCCTGCGTGGCTATGGTTTCCTGGTACTTTTGTTATCGCCCTTCGGCTTTCCTTGGACTATGAGAAGGAAATATTTACTAGTAGTTTGTTTATAAAAAAATTCCACGACACTATTTTTTATTGATGAGTCAGTAGGTATAAAAAACATATGATTATAATAATTAATCATTATTTTTATTTTACTTTTAAACATGTACAGATAATATAAATACTTTTTACATTATCTGTGACACATAATATACTACACCTCGAATTTAAATTGCAAAGAATAAAAGCATAAAAACTGTTATTACAAATGCGAAAGATTTTAAGGTTGTACAAGTATATGTATGTATGTGTGTATAGATCTTTACGTAGGAAACGACCAGTCTTATTACGGGAGTATAGGTCTATCTTTAGCGGGATTATTTATCTATAGGAATCTTTAGCGCTGAACGAAATCTGCGCAAAAGTCAAAAATAAGGTATCGAGGGGACGGCACGGCGAGCGGGGCGCGTGATCGTCTGGTGCGCGAGCGTTGATTGGTTATCCCAGTCGTGTTGTCTTCTCGCACCAATACGTCAATTACGAGCGCGATTCTACCGATGCGCAGCTATTCACGTCCAGCGCTAAACATCCGTGAACAAAGCGTATAAGGCTGCGGATCACGGCTAATAATATCATTTTAATATATCATCATACTTATTAGGAGTGAATTTTTAAATATGCCCTATTTAACATTCTTTTCCAAACCTTCTCATTATAACTATTAACCATCAAAAATACAAGATATATTTAATAAAATTTAATTCGTCTAGTCAAATCATCTCACAAAGCAAATACAGGTCAACATTACGAAACACCATCTGGCGGGATCACAGTTTATTTCTGTGCGTTACTTCTTAATCGTTAAACTGTTAGCTTTTAACTGCAGATAAATTAGAGGATTTGTTTAGCAGCGTTGATACACTTATTTAATCCTTTAAAGCTATTTTAAAAATTACGTCTTTGAAATTGCTTAAATTATTGATGATGTCAGTAATATTATTAATTTTTCTGGCAGAAGAGTACTTTTAAAGTAAACAAAAAATAGATTGTGGAACAGTAATGGCAAATGACGTCATATGACGCGTGAATTGTGTCAACAAACGGTTAACGAAAGAAAACAAGAAAAGATTTTTATTACAAAAATAATTTTATAGTCCTGATTTGATTTTTAATATCTACCAGGAGATAAACAAGCAATAGGAGGTCAATAATCACCAATAAGACTTATTAAGAATTTAACAGTAATGATAGAATATACTGGATGTCTGCATCCAGTACATTGGACATTACAAATAGAGTACCTGGCCACCCGTCGTCTGAATCTATTTTAGATTTTACTGTAAAGTATTTATATGTCTTTAATATGTTTAGTCTTGAAGCTGTTTAGTTTTTGTTTTATTTTAATTGATAGTAAGTTTAAAAAAAAATTGTTTACGTAGAAATGAGTAAAAAATTCTCAGTGAAAATTAAGCCCATGTCAATTATTAGACTTACAAATTACCTTTTTTTCAAGTTAGAATGTATTTACGTTTGTTAGTAGCATCGTAGTATCTGTACATTTAAGAACGCTTGTTTTTTCGAAAGTAGAATACCACATTATCTGTGAGCCATAGACAACAAAGCTAGTAAGAATTAAAAAATACAATTATAAGTGTACAAATTAAAATATTTTCTATAATTGTATGCAGTTTATTAAGAAATAAAAAGGTAATAAAATTCAACCAGGTCGGTTTAATAGTTTAAAAGCCACTCCTAACCGTTTATAACTTCCTGGTACTAATGCAGTCAAATTTAAACGATTCTTCCTGTTTAAAATTAAATTATAAATTAATTTTAATTAATTATTTAATAATTTAATAATTATTAAAAAGCAGACACACTAGTGGTTTACCGCGGGTTTGCTTACTCAGTACATAATGTATTTATTAGATTAAATCATAAAGTACTATTTTAAGTTTGATAAAATTCTATAGATTTTTTTTCGGGTTGCTTTTTTCTATCAGTGGTACATGTAAAAATATCCATACTTTATTTTATTATTACAAATTATTCATATTTAAGTGTTAAATATTAAGCCAAAAATTTACACAAATAAACCAAAGCAAGCGCAGTCGTTGAAAGAGATTGGTTCATTATTTTTCATTTCATTTAAAGCAAATAAAATCTTTCTAAATATAGTAAAAGTCACAGACCTTATCCAAAAAACCCATGAAGCGTATTTGTTTCCTTTTTACAGACCACCGCGTCGGAATTTCGTCAAACTCCATTTTATATACGTCATTCTAATTTCAACTTTACTTTGACGTCATAAGGTATACAATAAATTGATGCTGTAAAATATTTTTGACTATTCACAAATCCCAAGTCATCGCTATAGACTATAATTTTTATAGACCTTCATAGACAACATTATTTATCAAAATATTGTTGGTCCTGTTTTTAAAATAGGACTTTATTATAAGGGGATAGGATTGTATTTAGATTTTTAAGGGATTTTTAAGGGTAGTCGATTCAAATTGGTATTTGTGTGTGGTCCTACAACAATTAACTTTTTTGTTCTGAAGATGAAGTTGTAGACAAGTCGTACTTTCACTGTTATTTGTTTAAACTCAAAAGGGTTCGATGTGTTGGTGATGATATATTTATAGGATATTAACTGTTTTATAGATTTTAATATTTTAAGTTAAGAGAGGAAATATTACTGATTTGTTTGATTGCCCAAAGAACTTTGAGAGTACAATGTAAAGAATTTTAACTACGATCTTTATCAAGACTATAGTAATTTAATACTTTAAAAGGGTCTAAATTTGTACCTACTATTAGATAATTTTTATTTTTATAAACAAAACCGACATCAGAGAGACCTTTTTTAAGTGTTTATAATAAGAAAACAACAACAAACAGCGAGGAAGAGAGAAAACTGTACAAAAGGCGGTCTTATCACTAGAAAGAATCGCTTTCAGACAACAAATTGTTATTGTTATTCTATAAAACAATAAATACCATATGGTGGCTAGTATTTATATAAGGTACTTAATCAATCCGAGACAAGCCAGTCTGTTGAAGCGAGATGCAAGATTGTTTTCGTTTCTTTACATTGCGATGTCTATTTTCGATTAACTCTGTATTTAGTAGACGCATACCGCTTGTTGAAGGGAAATAAAATATGATCTCAATAATTTGGATATATTGAGATAGAGATATAAATTTAATGTTTTTTTACTATCGCAAAAAAGTGTTACTTATTTATTTAAAATCGATACGAATACGTGTAGTTCTACGTTTTCTCTTCCCGTACTCTTTTCTCCTATCATATTATCCTTTTTGTCACAAATCGTCTGTGAGGTATAGTACGCGTCATTTATGTTTAGCGATTGACGAGAATAGCTGCTCATCGGTAGAATCGCGCTCGTAATTGACGTATTGGTGCGAGAAAGACAACACGACTGGGACAACCAATCAACGCTCGCGCACCCGACGATCACGCGCCCCGCGCGCCGCACCGCTACCTCGATACCTTATTTTTGACTTCTGCGCAGGTTTCGTTCAGCGCTAAAGATTCGTGACGCGTACTATACGTAGGTTTGGTCCCTAGAGCCTTCTGCTCAATAATTATTCTTTTATCATATAACATTTTAAATTTAATTTTGAAATCAATTTTATTACGTGTTTTAACATATGTATGTATATCCTTTCCCAAAATTCTCAGACACGTTAATTATTACATATACATTACCACAGTATCGTGGCAGTTAAAAAACAATTTAAAACAGTTAAAACGTACTTATAAAGATAAATTTAAAAAATGGCTGCATTCATAATTCATTGAGTAAAGCACTCTTCAGACGTGCAGCGGTACCGGAGTGTTCTGTTTTGTTCTGCTACTGAGTATTATAAAGGTACTTGTACATTTGACTTGGTAATGTAT
>JADANM010006225.1:673677-701988 GCA_026213755.1 Eurema hecabe
TTTATTATTTGGAAATACGGATACGGAAATACTTTTTTAATTTACTATTTCATGTGCTACAGATAACGAAACTTTGTAGTTTATCTGTGGTGACAGCGCAAGCCTCTGTTTAAAAATAAAGATTGCTTAAAATTAATCTATATTGTCAGACCTTTGAAAAATGCTTTTATTAAAGCCATTAATAATATTTTTAATGCGTTTTATTTTAGTAATATCTATTTTTAAATACATAACTTTAAATTATGCAAAAAATTACGTAACTTTTACCATATACATTACAATAACTAGAAAGCTTTTTTGTCATACGAATAACAACTTTCGATTTCAAAATACAATAGCTAAGTACTGTCAAAATTGACAGCCCGCTTTGGTTAACCATAAACGTGTTGGAGGGAAAACATCTGTCACGCTGACATTTGAAGAATAAACTATCTGTGGTTTACACCTTTAAAGTTATGGCGTCAATTTGCTCATGAATAGTCTATAATATCAATGTTTAAAATACTTATAATATTATATTGTTCGTGCTACAATCTTGAAACTTTATTACTAATTTCGGTAATATCTTATAATAATATTGCAAAAAAGTACATTATACTTAAAATTGCTCTGCGTTTGTTCTATATAAAAAAATGCCACACATCATTATTTGACTTAACGTTAAGTTTATTTATGATAGACTAGTCATTAGATATAATAAAAATATCAACGCTATAAACAGTCCAAAATAAACTATAAAACACATTGGAGGGAAAACATCTGTCAAAGTGACATGCAAATAATAAATTATCTGTGGTAGCTCACAATTCAGCCTGTCAGAATTTGCTGACAATAGTTTGTATCAATATACCTAGTAGTATAGTAAGTGCGACTACTAAATAGTTTAGCAATCGGAATGTTGCATAATTATTGTCATGAATTTTGTCAATCGTGAGATCTTAACACGAGTCTAGGTACAATATAGAAATGTCTATTGTAAGGGAATTCCAACGTTATATAAACGATGTATATAATATGCTGCAGTCAAAACTCAACCTATTGACTAGCAAAATCAGTCAAAAGTACTTTTGACTGGTTAGGAGTTTTGACTGCACCATAAACATACTTTCTTTAAGCAGGATTTTGTTTTTATTAAAATTAAATCGATTAAAAAGTGACACATCCGATAAGGACATACAAAATTTAATTAAACGGCGGCTTCAAGGAAGCGAAGTCTTCCAGGCAACTATAGCAGGAATAATAACATTTAATATAGATACCTAATTAATATTGCACACGAAATATAACAAAAGACTGTAGTCCAATGAAAAGAGAATAATGATTATGCTAACTTTTTAAACCCAATGTGACATTATCTACCAAAAATGATATCATTTCATATAAATAGTGTATATTAACTATTTGTTTGACAAAATTTGCCCATACGGCCTTAGAAGACATTTCTATCAACGAACCATAACTAACTACTATTACTAATAACTTTAAACTTAAACTTAAACTCAATCTAAGATGGACCACTAACTGTTACACGGCAAGTTAGTTACGTAACAAGACATAATTTCAAAGTTAACTCTCGTTT
The DNA here is from genome assembly GCA_026213755.1 of Eurema hecabe. Classification (NCBI taxonomy): domain Eukaryota; kingdom Metazoa; phylum Arthropoda; class Insecta; order Lepidoptera; family Pieridae; genus Terias; species Terias hecabe. Next base: position 675,257 of record JADANM010006225.1, read on the forward strand.
TAACTGCCGCGTTTAACTTGGAGTTTGTTTGACAAAATATTATATGCATTACTTAGGAATGAAGAGGATCGCTTCTTACAATTACATGCGTTCTTTGTCTCTAAGAAATCACTTTAAGTGATAAGCTCTTCACACCAAAACTTAATTTATTATACAGTACATATATTAGTTGTAAGCATCCTCTTTTGTACAAAAATAAAAACTGAATAAAAAATAATTATTCTGACAAATAAAACTTATAAATTATATAATCTTTCATTAGTGACATATAACAGCATTTATGTTATCAATCTTTCTTCTCTATATAATTACTAGCTGACCCGTGCCCACTTTGTTAGGCATTACGCTAACAATCCTTTTTGATCTTACCGTTTTTTATATGTAACCCTATCTATGACACATTTAGCAATAATGTAGCTTTCTATAGATGAAAGAATTTTTAAAATCGATCCAGTAGATCCCGAGATACCCCTTACAATTTAACAAACACACAAACTTTACTTCTTTATAAAATTAGTGTAGACTAGCTGTTGCCCGCGACTCCTTCCGCGGGGACTTTGATATAAACTTTGACCCCCCCTTCCTTTCCTTACAATTATATTATGTATCATTATAAATTATTATACCCCCCTTTTCAATCGGTCCAGTCGATTTGGCCTGAAAGCGTAACAGACAGACAGAGTTACTTTCCCATTTATAATATTAGTATGGATATAGAAGCATAGATATATGTTCGTATAGAACTGGGAACCTTTTCTTTTAATTTGAACAACAAACAAACATTTCCTTTCTAGAAAATATATAATGGCTTTTATGTTAACACATTCTGGTGTCTTATTTACAGTTAGCGTTTGTCCAGAAAATTTACTCTAAAAATATAAGTCGTTCCATAGAGTAATAACATCTAGAACCGCAATATAAATTTTGTTCGCCAATTTTATACTATCAACTAAACCCTTGTAAACACTTGGGTAAGAAATAAAGTTTTATTATTATTATACGTATACGCATGCAATTTTAAAAATTATTATACGTAAAGCCATTTCAAAGTAGACAATTTTGTCTACTTACATAGATTGTCGCCGTACTGCATCGCATCAAAATTCGTATATTTAGCGTAGATTTCAATTTTTCTACGTTTATAGGGTAAATTTCTTATAGGAGCAACGTTATCGGTGGGTTTGTGTGCGTGTCATCGTGTATAAGAACGTGATTTTTACACTTACACATAATATACAGTTTTGGCTTCACTTACGGCGGACAGATAATTAAGGGACTGTCGATCTATGCGTTATACGTCTATGACGCTCCAATATTGTCGCATAGGTGTGAAAAGCGCTAAAGTGCACTATTTTAAACTATTATCCTATGTTATATTTTTATGACATGTTAGCTCATATTGGAAATATGTTTACTTAACTGTATCTATGCTCTATTTTTGACCCCGCCCCCAATTAAAAGTTTTCATTACTTTTAACATATATTCTGCTATTCGGGGCGACAAATCCAACGAACCAAAAACCATGCAAATTGGTCTAGCCGATATGGAGCTATAAGTGTTGTAACAAACCCGTATTTGTTTTTAATAAATAAATAAAGATATAGATTATTAATATTATCTACTCTCTCTATCTAATCTATAAAAAAATTTATTGCGAAAGAAGAAAAAAATACGAAAAATCTCGCAAGAAACATTTAAATATGTGACATCATATCTTTCGATAAAAATACGTTTTAGTCTTAGGTAATATTAATTATCTTTAAAGGAATTTATATGATTAAATAATATAAAATGTACATAATATGTATTATTTGTAATCATTACATAGTATTAAACAAAGTCGCTTTCATCTGAATGTCTTAAATCTTTAAAACTGCGCAAACGATTTTCATGGCATTTTTTTAATAGATAGAGTGCTTCTAGAGGAATGCGTATGCCTATATGTATAAAGAAATAAATAAATAAATATTTTCAGGACATTTATACACTAGTTCCAAGCTAAGCAGAAGCTTGTGTTATGGCAACTAGATAACGGAATAAATTACATATACATACTTATCTTTTGTAAATCCATACATACAATACATAGCAACACTCAGACCCCAGAAAAATGCAAATGTAAATTACAAATATATTTTTCCGGTGTGGGGATCGAGCCCACGACCCTTCGCGCAGAAAGCAGTTGTGCTACCACTGCGCCAAGCCGTCGTCAATACTATACAATACGTTAATTATGTATAACTAGCTGTTCCCCGCCACTCCGTCCGCGTTTACTTTCACAAAAAAAATATTCCCTTGGAAACTGGATAAAAAGTATCCTATGTCCTTCTCCTGGCTCTAAACTACCTCCCTGCCAATTTTCAGCTAAATCGGTTCAGCCGTTCTTGAGTTATAAGTGAAGTAACTAACACGACTTTCTTTTATATATATAGACTAGCCGGCCCAACGTGACTTTGTTCACGCTGTACCTATCCTACACAAAACCTTATACCCTAAACCTGCATTTTTTTACTTAAGAACCATCCTCGTTCATCCAGAAATAGTAAAAAAAATAATTATGAAAATCGGTTCAGCTGTTTTCGAGGTATGCGCTTACCAACACATTTTGCGATTCATTTTTATATTATAGATATGTATAAAAATGCATAATTGCAGGTAAAGCCACGGAGCGCGACTACTCAACATAAAACATACAAATAACTAACATATTTAAGATATCAGAAGTGCAATAAAAACATTGTTCTGGTCATTAATTTCCCGATATGACAATAGACCAATTTTAACACTCGGAAGAATTACGTGGGAATGTCGGCTCTTTGAACGAATAACTTCGACTTTTACATTATTTCACGACAAATTGTTGTTAATAACATCTTTCATCTTTATTTTTATTTATAAAGCCGACCTCATGTTTTATCTGAATAGTTTTCGCTCCCGCCGCAATAAAAATGCATATTACCTATATACGGTCGTATTGGGAAATTTTGTTAAGTAACTAATAAACATAGGATAGATATGTATGATAGAATTGCAATTGTATATACTTCTTAACATTTCTTAACGATAACAATTACTGATCTATGCTTTTTTTATAAAAAAAAGAAATCTAAAAATTACCTATTGCAGCTTAGATTTTTGACTATATAAAGAACTAAGATTTTAAACAGATTGTTCTTATAATTCTGCAAGAAAATCAATTCAAAACAATCTCAAAATTCTAGCGATTCAAGACTATAATAACTTACAGACAGACTGTGTTACATATCAGAAGTAGATATAGCTATATGAATAACGGCCGTCTTATGAACCCGGAACAAATTGCGACCAATCCCTCGCTGCAAGTTAAAAAACAATTGAATACGTACTACATAAAGCTAAGTGCTACCCAATTCTGTTTGTCCATACTTTATCGTCCTTTACAACGATTTTTTAAAGTTATGTTTTCCGTTGGCATTTTTGTGACCTAATTTTGACTATATTTATATTTTGTTTCTTTATAGGGAAAAGCGCTAAATTTACATGTAATTTTAGAATAGTATACCTTCTTTGTTTTAATACTCTTTCATTTTTCTTATACCAATAACAAGCTACAGGTACAATATTGGTTTGTGTTATTCGTAAGCTATATACTTTTATATAAAGCCGACTCGAAAAATCTCGAAAAGACCTACGTTTGTTATTTAGCAGCTGATCTTAACTTAACTATTGTTTTTTTATTAATATTATATGAAAATTTGAAATGCCTAAACCTCGCGGGTCATGAGATACATCCGGACAAAAAAACTTTGAACTCCAAAAAATCCACTCCAAAAAAATCAATTTCTAACAATATAATCCCTATTTTATCCTCCAAGCAGGCACCGTGAAAAGAAAAGAAAAAAGATCTATCTAATATCAAATACCTTGTTATCTAAATTATATTATCTAGGAAGCAAAACAACATTCACACGGTGAATATATACAGTAATTATAGTGGAAAGCTGCTTGCAGTTAACATCATTTAGTTACGTAAACTATTTGAAATTACTATAATGTGAGCGAAGAATACGCGCTCTCTTAAAAATTTACTTATAAAATCTTTTATAGGCTCTTATAGTTTTGATAGGCCTATAAATTTATGTAATATTAATAGAGGAAAATAAAATAAATCTCATTCTGATCTGGCAGTAAAATTACACAACAGAATGCTTTTGATTATGAAAATTACATGTTTTGTAATTCGAAACGACCACGCTATTTGATCTATAAAAAGATTGTTATCAAATATTACATTCATGAGAACAGATATTGTTGTTTAAAAATATCGAAGTAATTTAAACTTATTTAATAAACAATTGTACGCGCAAAAATTGAACGCTTTATTGATAAAAAACATTAATTTTTTATATTTGTATATAATACATGTATCACTTTTATAAAAATATTTTTCAAAAATTAGATTTAGTAGAAGCAAATTATTTTTCTATAGGTCCTGAAATATGGATTAAATATTTGATAGTTAAATTACAGGCACTATATCTATTTAAACCTTTTTCGTCATATTACTTAAATAATAAAAAAAAACACGAGATGTTTAAACATCATCTGATTTAAAGCTTAAATTAATATGACTTGAAACAAAATAATCAATATTATCTTTACCTTACTTAAAATAAAGTATACTTATAATTGCTTCAAAGTCAAAAATCGACATACTATGAAGAATGGATTCCACTAATTTCTCTCAATGCCAACAACTTACATCTACGTCAGCACGAAATTGGTAAAACCCGGCTGCAAATATTTGCAGATCCTGACGATCGTGTATCTATAGATGATTTGACAGTTCAATATTTTTAAAACTTATAAACATAGCCATTAACCGTTTGCATTCTTATTCTTAATAGTCATGGAATTTTCGAAAAAATAAATGGACGGAATAATTTTTCTTAAAGTAATATTATTTGTATGTAATGCCTTGCAGAAATCACTATTAACGATAATGCCATCATTCAAATGTGCATGTTTCTTGTAACGTTAGAAATTTTGTAAAAATCAATAAATAATTAATTTAGGTACCTGCTTGTCTTAAGTAAAGTCAGGTACGAAACTTGTATCTTTCTAAGTAAAACTAACACTTTTGTTTCATTACTTTTTAAGCCAAACCTTTGCTATAATAGGCCTTTTGTTATCTATGCTAATGAGTCTAGATGCTACAAAAGATTCTTGCGAACAATTTAATCACCAGATAAGACGGAAGATAAGATTAGGTTTCGCAATTTTCATAACAATATCAAGGTCCGTAATGAATTTCATGAACTCGCAGATAACGTATTTCATTTGCGTATTTATCAACAATATTATTATTAGAAATTAAATTTCAATATATCACTAATGCTTTTAAAACATTTTACCTAGAGAAAGTTTAATACAACGGAAGAAAGTTCTTAATTAGTTGATACAAGCCATGAGCAAATAATGAATCATGTTTTGCTCAGTTATCGCAGTTCCCATACAAATTTAATTACAGCGATAAAGCTATACAAGCAAACAAAACTACACACGTCCATAGAAGTTCAAGAACAGCCTACACTAAATGTTTACCCTGCACAGATAAAATTTACATTTCGAGTTGAAACTCGTAAAACTTTACTGCCGGCGTTAAAGCGTTTACTGCTCTTTAATTAGAACTTGATAAACTAGTAAATAAAATAAACAGAGATGAAAGTGTTATCGATGCCAACGCCGAGCAAAAAGACCTCCCGCCTCCTAAACAATGGTACCATTCAAATGCCGGTGCAAGAAACATTTCAAAATCACTCACCGTGCGATGCAGCATCTGCATGTGGACCACGAAACTATTCACTTTAATCACGGACACACAATTATTATTCAATGCAATGTTTAAATTCACTGAACCCAGAGCGGACCCCTGTGGAACACCCGATACGATTTTTTATGTTCGGTTATTTTTCGATCGAATGCGCGGGACTGGCGCGTGGCATTCAATAGCCGGCTCTCCACTGAACTATCAGTAACTGACTGGCGATCGTGCGCCGGCGTCTCTCCTCACTGTTTATTATACCCCATGTGCAACGTTATCAATAGCTCTATCTAAAACCGACCTTATCTCTTTACAATTACAGTTCATTTTCACGTCAAGCACTATCCACAGCTTATCTGTGTTAGTAAGTCGGACACTTGTATTTGTCGTTCGTATGAATGAAAAATAAACTCTACGCATAGAGCTTTCCGATGGTCGTTGGATTGCTGTAACCTTAATTAATGTTTTTAACCGTTTGATGTGTTAGCGTTAGTCCTTGTCGGACACGAAATTATTGTCTCGTTTAAGAATCATGAGTCATGCGTACGTGACAACTGTTCTTACAAATATTTTTACAGATGCGTTAGCTTTATTACTAGGAACTGTCGCGTATGGCTTTACTCCAAAATAATAAAGTGACGTTGGGTAAATAAAGATCTTCTGATTACAATTGCAGTACAAGTACTGTTTTAATGACAAAGAGTATTCCGCGAATGTTACGTTAAGGAAAGTGAGATCGCTTTATCGGAATCAAACGCGATTTCAAATTCATATGCTAATTCAATTAGAACTTCGGTTTTCCTCAACCTTCAAATGTCATATATAATTGAACGTGGGAAAAATATTAGCAAGGTCTGTTATTTGGCAATGAAATGTTAGAAAATATTATTTTCATGAATTTAAAAATACTTCTGTCTGACTGATGTTTTTATTCAGATGTATCTATAGCCTTTTACATTTTCTTGAGTCATGTCATTGATAATCACATATAACGTGACAAATAATAATTATTACTTCTAAATGATATTTTAATCTAAATCAGATATGTGCACTGATCCAGGAGTTTATCTAACAAGATCTGATAAATAAAAAAGCAAGGTCTAGAATATAAATGAATATAGCATTTGTACGTAACGAATGTTATATAAATAACTAGCTGCATCCCGTGGTTTGCTCTACGTTCCCGCAACAATATAATTTTTTAATGCGTAATTTACGGTGTATCTAATGGTGAGTGACCATCTCCACTTCTGCACAATAGCAGCTAGAAGCAAGAAGTTAGTAAAACTATATTACTTTGAACATTAGCTTCATAAACAAACAATTATAAAACTATTCCAACCTACCAATTAGTTTAATCATTAAAGTGTTATACTCCGTAACAACATCCGAAGAGCATTAAAACAATTAAAGATAAACATAATAGAAAGGGAAATGGAGCATTTGTGTTATTAGCGATGAATTAAAATTCCGGTTAAGGGCAAAAATGGACCTCAATTTTTTACCAAGATACGTGGGAGCTAATTGCTAAATTGTTACGATAAGGTATCACAAGGTAATAAAATTCCCGTTTAACAGTAATGGGATCAATAGTTTACAAGTATGCGGTTGCAATATTAACTAGGTATATCGTGAGAAATCCTATCTTTAAGTGGGGAACGTATAGCAGTATGTATGTTATAGAATTACGCAGAACTAGTGTTTTCTAGCGGACGCAGGTGGCTAGAAATCAGCACAAATTTAAAATGTTGATGGGCGAATATCATTTCTATCATATTACTGGATAATTAGAACTTTTAGATAGATTTTTTTATGTCCTGGTGGGAATTGCCTATTTACGATACCCATGAGCAATTAGTCTTTTAAGGGATAGAACTGGCTGTATACTTTGGTAATTTACCTTTGTTAAATTTGAACTAACTTATGTCAATCGCTCACAATACTAACCTTCTAATTTACAAGATGATCTAAATTACAATCATGACTCTCAATGAATGGGATTTTTCTTGTCGTTTTAGTGAGTCTAAAAAGAAATAATTGAATGAAATGTGTTTTATATAGCTTTGCTGTTTGCGTAAAAAATTTGATGATTATTTTTTAGTTAGAAAAGGCATCCCTAAAGGCATCCCAGGTTTAATAAAGGCAACCCGGAAGTAATTTTTCGTTAAAAATTATCCAATAGATATTCTGGCTAGTATAGGTTGCACAGACAGTCATCGTGTTTTATAACGATAGTAATACGATATTTAATACGTCAAATAGATATTATGTTTCTCGCGATAGTGCAGTTACTCTTGGTGACTCAATAATGACACATGGGATTTGCGATTAAACAATAATTTATAATATAAAGACATCTATCTGTCTTAATACTATCTCACCTTGAAATAGTAAGAGGTCTTATATCTAATTTGTCAATGGAATGCATAATTAAATAATATTATAAGGAGGTTTGTGTATACAAATTTTAATTAAATTTACCATCTCTATAGAGGTAAATTTAATTAAAATATCGTTGTTTTACTTGTAACTATGGTCGTTGGAAATTAATAACTAATTATTGAAAATATAGCCTATTTTTTTATAATATGAAGGTTTGCTTGATGAAAAGCGATTATCGCCGTCCATGAAGTCCAAAAAAATGCTTATCGAATGCGTTGCTGACCTTTAAATAAAGGATAGAAGAGGGTGGGAAAAATGGGCCTACCGTACTTCCAATCTCTGAAGATTATTTTACGCTGGTTTTATTTGGAAGGGTGGTACCACAACGGATGACCACAACCAACTTAAAATCCAATGCTTATTGCATTATTTATTTATTTATTTATTTATTTATTTTAGATACACTGAGAGGCTTACACAATAGAAATATACAGGTAAAATTACATTAAACTACTTATATTAACATGTGCTGCTCTTAATTGTGTATACAACTTTGATTATATTATATTATTAAGTTAATTTAAGTAAATTTCTTCCTACGGAATAGAATAGGATGCATTTTAAAAAAGTATTAGTAACAAAAGTAGACTTATAAAATCTTAATAGTGTTATTCAAAATGTTCAGTACTTAGTGTTGGCACCATTTTTAGCTTTTAATGAATGATGTTTATTTTTATTGTGATTTATTGTTTTTCTCTAATTGAAGTGTGCCTAATTGTTTGATTGGCGATTCATTATTTTCCTTGTAAGTAATATTTGGTGTCGTAAATTAATTGAATGTTTTCGGCGTATGTTATTCTTTATTAAGTTTGAAGTCTTTTTCTTCATCGTATTTACTTTGTTTAATTGTATAATTTATGATTGCCTTTTACTTATTGTTTTCGTGTGAACCCTATTGAGAATAAATATTGAAGACTAAATATTAATTAGATAGAATTTTTTTTTGTAATGTAAATAAAGCCGCGGAGCACAGCTAGTTAATTTGTTCTCTATCTATTTAATTAATCGATAATCATTTGCCATCGTGCATCGTAAATTAATTACCTAATGTGATTGTTTTTATATAAATATGTATCATCATAATATAATGACACTATAAGACGATTAAATAATAGTATAAAAATAAGTCACTTTCTTCTGTCCGTCTCCTCGTATAAACGTTAAAACTACGGAACCGATTTTGATGCGGTTTTTTAATAAGTTATCACTCAAGATGAAGGTTTAACATATTCATAACTAGCTGTTGCTCGCAACTTCGTCCCCGTTGATTTGTTTTTCCATTACCTATTTCTTCGCTCCTAGTCGCAGTGTGATGCTATGTAGCCTAAAGCCTTCCTCGATAAATTGTCTATTCAATAAAAATAATTTTTCAATTTGAACCAGTAATTCCTGAGATCAGCGCGTTCAAACAAACACTCTTCAGCTTTATATATTAGTATAGATGTGGTGGTCCCCAGTTTTTTTTTTAATTTAGGATTCAAATCAAAAATTGACAAGAAAATAGACTTAAGTCAATTTGAAACATTTCGTAACGCTGCTACCCAGACATACGAATCTAATATTAATTCCCATATAAAATATTTACATATGAAATAATTACATATATAATAAACTTTGATCTTGTTGCATAACGGAAGTTATGGCGGATAATCAGACATCAATCGCATTACGTGTGCCCTCAATAGTTTTATGCACGACCTAATCAAATGGTTAAAACATTTAAGCCTTGGTATTAAATGTTTTAATAAACATAATTCCACGTTTAGCTTCATTTAATATTTTCTTAATATTTTTTTATACTACTAGTATATTTAGTAGTATTTTATACTTCTACTAGTTCCCGGTTTTACCCGCGTAGAGCGCATTCCCGGGGCAATACCTGTATGTAAGCTATCCTATCTTTTAAGTTGGATCAAACTGCACACGGTGTGCAAATTTAATTTAAAATCCGTTCAATTGTTTAGGAGTCAATCGCGGATAAGCAACGTGACACGTAATTTATAAATTATATTAAGATTTAATAAGTGATTTCCAGTTTGTGGAATCTCATATAGTTTTTCTGATGCGTCTTCTACTTGGGGTATACTAACACTTTTGCAAACGATTGCTTCTTGCGTCCTATCGAGTTCGCCCCCCCCCTCTTCCTCCAAGGGTGCGCGATGGAAAATCGGTGGTTTTTAGTCGGTAAGGCACCTTTTTTACGAGACCGACATAACTACCTCCTTCTCATCCAAAAAGGACGTGGAAGTAACAGGATTTCCCACAAAAATACTAAAACATATAAACAATCATGATAGTACTTAAATCTAGATCCAACCTAGGTCTATTCTAACAAACTGTGGATTGAATCCGTCTGATTTTCAGTCTGGATCTATTTAAGTTTGTAAATAAGTCCGAGACGGCATTCGTGCTGTGTACAGGATGGAATAAACACACCTGTTTTCGCAAATCAGTTTTTGGCTAGTTTCCACAATATGGCTGCTCGTATTAAAATGTCAGAAAGTTAAAATTCTTAATCTGTACTAATACTAGATTTTTTTTATATAAGGGAAGGCAAACGAGCAGGCGTCACCTGATGTAAAGTGATCAGCGTCCATGAGTACTCGCGTTATCACGAATACGTTGCCGGCCTTTTAAGGATAAATACGGTATTTTAAAGGTTCTTAAGTCGTAGATTAACTAGATAGGACGTGATTTAGCTCACACTGTACCTATCCTAACTATAACTATACACCAAATTTTTTCATTGTTCAAAAACCATCCTTTTACGCCAAGAAATGTTAAAAAATATATATAAATCGATAATGCTCAATATTTTTTTGTTTATAATCAACTTATAAACTTATTCTCTAAGTATATTACAAATTAACATTCAAACATAGAATTTTAGAACTTAACAATTAGAATGTATAAATTGCAGCAAATATACGATGGTCATTCCCCATGACTTAATACGATAAAAATAATCATTTAAAATTCCGACCTTATCGCCTTGTAGAGAAAGTTTAAAACCAATTGTTCAAATCACCCTTTGACACAAGGAAAGATGAACATCAATTTCGAAATTTTTGTTAGAAAATTAAACAATTGATTTTCGACTTTATGTTGCTACTAATAAGAGTTATTTTAATTTGGCATATGGGTTGAAGATACGACGTTTTGGTATTAAGTGGTGCTTGACTATGATTTTGTTTGGTTCATTGTTAAAAACTGAATACACATAATGAGGGGATTGTAACATTTCGGATCCATTACAAATTGCTAAGCTGGAGTGCTCTCTAATCTATTTTAAATAAACTATTATTATTATAGTGCATTTAGAAGTGAATTCAACGACCCGGTAAATAGAGATAATTATACACTTATTTATATAGAAATTACGTATTAGTAGATAAAAAATTTATATCAATGATATTATATTAAATAGATATGTTATATGTGCAAAATTTTGAAGACGCAAAAACTAATTAGGACTTATTGCCTTAAGGCGATTGGTTGTCGGTGCATTCACGTGCAATTGACAGAACTAACTCTTTTTCTCTTGTTCGTTTTATCATTTATCTCTTTTCTATCGTTTTGACTTGTTTGTATGTGTGCTGCCACTGATTTGCGGAACACTTTTGTCAGTTGATTTGTATGGTTATTTAAATATATCTTTGATATAAAATCATTGATTTTATATACAGTTATAGGTCGCGTCACGAATGTTTAGCGCTGGACGAGAATAGCTTCGCATCGCTCACCTAAAAATATAAGAACATAGCTTTAGTTACTGTCTAAGCTTAGTTACTGAGTGTATCATTATGAACGAATAAATAAAAAAAATATGTTTATTAGTATTTTTATTAATTTTGGTAATCTACTTTCTTACTAACATAGAAAAGACTCTGTTTGTTTGTTTGGTCTCGCTAATCTCTGGAATGACGATACGGATTTAACGAATTATTATTTATTTTATTTTAAGTCATTTTTATCTCCAAGTGATTAGGTAATGAATGTTTCATTTTAACAAAGCAATTAAGAGTTGTAAAAATACGAAAAACATGTTGTGAACTTAAGAAGATAAAAACATTATTATTAATTACACGTAAATAAGTTTGTTGCCTTCTTAAAGTCAAATTTGATCTTCTATTTAAAAATCCTTACATACATACATACAAGCTGTTGCCCGCGACTCCGTCCGCGTGGACTTTCATATAAACTTTGACCCCCCCTTCCCCCCTTATCACCCTTTTTTCCAGTTAAAAAGTAGCCTATGTTACTCTCCATCTTTTCAACTAACTGTATGCCAAAAATCAGGTCACTTGATTGCTTAGCTACGGCGTGAAGGAAGGACAAACACACTTTTATATTTACAAAATTAGTATGGATTTTTATCTTTGTTAATATGTATTCATATTACATCAAAGTTTCGGTTTCAAGAATCGTTTTAATTCGGGTGGGGTTGCCACCTTAAAGCCGACAAACAGATCAAACGCCGCAAGTGGAGCTGGATAGGACACACTCTCCGAAGGGACCCAGGACATATCCCGAGGCAAGCCCTAGACTGGAATCCCCAAGGGAAACGTAAACGTGGACGTCCTAAGCAGACTGGCGGCGGACTATCATTGACGAAGCGAAGGCAATCGGCAAGACCTGGAGCGAAGTCAAACGGGACGTCGAAGACAGAACGGGATGGCGGCGCATTGTGACCGCCCTCTGCCCCACCTAGGGGACACAGGATAATAAGTCATTACATCAAAGCATCGACTACATATTGGATATATGGTCGATGCATCAAAGTAATGTATTACAAGAACTGAAGTGTAATGTTAAATATTAAACATATACATAGTTTATTTATACGAATGTGACGAAACTAATATTGAAGTTTATTTTAACGTATTTCGACACGTTTGTGCATGAGTAATAGTTACATCGTTTTAGTTATTCAAATATTAAAATAACTACTGTGGTCAAAGTATAGTCTTATTAGTCATAAACTGATATAATTAGTTTTAGACCACCAAAAGTAGTTACAATTTTTTTTTCTTATACGTACAATGCTACAGCTATGGTATTTAACAATAAATTTGGGTACAAACGGACGGAACTCTATCGAATAGATAATAATATAGCACAGTGTTCCGCTTACGTAATCTATCTATCTCTAGGTACATATAATAAAAACGTAACGAGTCGCTGTCTATACATGGAAGATATATGAGAAAAAATATTACAAGAGACCTTTATTAACGTAATAGAACCCAAAACAATGATTTTTGGAATTTTTGTTTGTTTGTCTGTGCACGCTTATATCAGAATAGGCTTATCCTATCAAGATAGGGTTTTCAATGATATTATAAGCTTCACTGAACATTTAGTGTTTATTTCATGTCAATCGGTTGAAAAATAAAAAAGTTATGTCAATTCAAAGAATCACGTTGAACTTGCTGAACGTTTGTTGGCGCGGGTTAGGCATTTTCAAAAATGCTGCCAAAAGTCACTTATCTACGCGGGCGAAGTCGCGGGCACAGCTAGTTAAATAATATGTTTAGAGATAGTTCCTATAATAGATGTCATAATTATTTATGTATTTATTCATAAAGGAATCTTTAAAACTAGACAAGTTAATCAAATTGACGTGTAAAATTATAATAGTCGAGTTTTTGAAAATATTTACAATTGTATGTTCTGTTCTTATTTTAAAAAGAGCGAGTATCAGTATATCAATATTCTTGCCGGTTCTTCTCTGTAGAAACTGCCTTCCGAACCGGTGGTAAATGTTTTGTAATACCATTCACAATTCAAAAGTGTTACTATATGTAGCCTAGTTGAATAAAGATACTTTTGACTTGACTTGACTTGACCAGTCTACAAATTCCCATCAGAAACAACAAATCAATGAATAAGGTTCTTATTAACCCTAGAAATTCTATCCGACTATTTATCTAGTGGTTATTGAAAGATCAATCAGTGTTTACGACGATGGTTCATCGGTTGCTACGAGGAAGCGTTGCGTTAATTGACAGAGTGATTGAGAATCTGTGGTCGAAGGAAATCGTTATGGTCTTTTAAATATGAAATGTTTATCATATTGCATAGATATATTTATTACTAGCTGTTGCCCGCAACTCCGTGCGCGTGGATTTTCATATAAACTTTGAACCCACCTCCCCCTTATAACCCTTTTTTCCAGACAAAACGTAGCCTATGTTTTATCTCAGGCTCTAGACCATCTGTCTACCAAATTTCATTACCTTCATCGGCTTCATCATTCTTTCATCGGTTCAGCAGTTTGGCCGTGAAAGCGTGAAATTATAAAATCATTTTGTTCAGACTGCTTTCGTAAACAATAATGCATACAATTCTTAATAATATGTGTCGGCGCGCGTCGAAATGTCATTGTCAAGAGTGACAGATTGTCAACGTCACTCTGACGGAGCGTCGAGGCTATGGTAGCGGGGCGGCTAGCTCAGAGGTCACACTTTTTTGAAAGCGGTGGCCAGCGCACCGTGTATTCAACGAATCGTTATCCATCGTCTTAATCCTTGTGTATTTTAAAATAATAAGTGTTGAACAAAGTATTTGTAATTATAATTTACGCGATTGTAGAATTATTTTAATGTTATAGAAGTAAAATCGTTGAAGTTGCAAAGATAATACGTTTAATTTGAATTACCCTAATTGGCCTGCCCACAACATGTCCACATTGCAAGATGGATTCTGATGAAGGCTATCCTGAGCTTTCATATGCATTAATTTTTAATAAACAAATGTCGAAGCTTAGATAAACAATAGCAGCTGTATAAATTCAAAATAACTTTTACACAAAAAATATAAATTATAGCCCTTTTTTGCTCGCGTTTGTCTTTCGTTATCGATACAAGGGTCGCTCGTATTAATAAGAAAGGAATAATTTATTGACTATTTGCTTTATTGGAATTCTCGATTTGAAAATATTACATGTGAAATGTATTTAAAAGCTTTCAGAATTACTACATAGTATAAAAAAAATAGCTTGTCTGTCTCTATATTATATGCTTAAATATTTAAAACTACGCAAAAATCTCCATGAAAATTTATGGAGTTTTTTTTATAGATAGAGAGTACTGTATCCAGGGCAGGTCGCTAGTAATATATATAAAAAAATAATAACTCAATGTACCACTGCTCCGGCAAGCAGTTTCTACAGAGAAAAACCGGCAAGAAACTATAGTTGCACTTTTAAAATTATAAAAAAAGGTAACAGTAGATAGTACGAGCAATTCGTAAATCAGTATACAATAGTTGAAATCGAATTAAAAAATATGATTTAACTTTTATGACACAAATGGGTATGGTTTTATTAGATTTAGCTGCATTTAGGTTTTCAAAATACATTGAGATTTTTAGGGGATTTTTTTACTATGGTTAGCAGTTAGGGATAATGTATCGGAATATTTGATATGTGTTGCCGACCCATAATATCATTCTTATTTTTTGTACACAGTCATGTCCTTTTTTTTGTATAATGCTAGAAGTACCCGCTTAAAAATACGGCAGAAAATATTGGCCACGGCTAATCCATACTAATATTATAAATGGGAAAGTTTGTCTATCAGTCTGTATGTTTGTTTTTTTCACGGCAAAACGGCTGGACCGATTTAGTTAAAATTTGGTATGTAGATAGATGATACCCTGGATTAACACATAAGATACTTTTTATCCCGATATTGTCCCGGGAATGAGAACTACGCGGGTAAAACCGCGGGGAGCCGCTAGTCAATTATAGAAGAAAGTACCAGGCGATCAGAAGTAGCGCAGCGGTAAATGGAACAAGGGATATATTCACTTGACACACATCCTGAGATTCGGGAAAGTTTAGCTAAAAGGCCCTTGAACTTGTCAGCGATTTATTATAGAGTGTTCCGGTGGTACAAATACATTATTTATGCAGTTAGTTGCTAAGAAAAACAGTTTTATATAGGTGGTATGAAGTGGTAGCTGCTAGGAAGAATTGGACCAGCTCACCGAAGTGATAGTTGATGAGTAGTAGACCTTTCAGAAAACTGTGGGATCAATTTTATGGGCCGAGGTAGTGTTTTATCATCACGGGAAAGTACTTAGTTGACCACCATCATGAAAATCTATACTAATATATAAAGCTGAAGAGTTTGTTTGTTTGTTTGTTTGTTTGTTTGTTTGTTTGTTTGATTGAACGCGCTAATCTCAAGATCTACTGGTTCGAATTGAAAAACTCTTTTTTTATTGAATTGACCATTTATCGAGGAAGGCTTTAGGCTATATAACATCACGCTGCGACTAATAGGAGCGAAGATATTATAATGGAAAATGTGGAAAAAACGGTATAAATTATTCATCTTTGAGGGCTTCCTTTGCGTGTGCTGCGAAAACGGTTCAAGATACAAAAATAATATGTATGAAGGAATTATTCCTCTTTAAATGATCAAAAAAAAGTCCGGGACACTATATGTCTATCTTCTAAGATTAACTCACTATAACATAATAATAGAAATAGATCCGACGGGGACGAAGTCGCGAGCAACAGCTAGTTATAAAATATTAGGATCTTTTTTTTATTGTAAGAACGTATGAAAGCATGTTTGTTGCGCTTCTACGCAAACCCTACTGACTCTTTTAAGCTGAAGTTTGGCTTACAGGTGGGTACGTACACTCGACCACGTACCTCAAACCGCAGAATGTAGTTTTTATTGAAATAATTATTTTAAAATTTAATTAAATTTATTATTTTATTTTATTAATAAAATAAATATCATGTTTCGAATTATTTTCTAAATTATTTCTTTCTTTCATTAAGTATGATATCTATATTTAAATTTATAATTTCTATATTTATTTCCTTCTCTTTCTTTCATGATATGAGGTGACGCTATCAACAATCATAACATTATGTTTAATTATATTCCCCTCTCTTTCTTTCTTTTATTATTATAGTACCACCTATTTTTTAGTCCATACTTTCTCTCAAGCGTCAAAGTGTACTAGTAAACATTATATAAACACATCCTCATTATATCGAATTGGTCCTTGACATTTGTTTTCGTTTCGAGACTATTCCAATTCTATTACTTCATATTTGCAATGATTCATCATTACTACTACGCCATTATTGTTCTAATTTTGTTTGTATAAAAGTCAAATATATTTTCAATCAACTAGGCTACCCACGTATCGTGAGACTTTGAAAACATTATATTACAAAGCAATTAGGTATGTACTATTAAAGTATCAGTTCGGAAAGCATTTTCTACAGAAAACCAGCAATCCATTAAAAATAGCTATTCCGCCATCTTGGATGGTCCGCTAAATTGAATTTAGAATGACGTCACACGACTAAAAATGTATTGTTATCCAATCTAAACGTGCATACAATATTATATATTTCAGCGTTATCGGTTGAGAGTATCTGCTTCAAAATCGGGTCGCAAGATTCCGCCCGAACATCCTTATATAAATTGCAAGTTAAATAAAAGCTTTTAATAAAATATATTTTTTTTAGCACTATAAGTCTGTTATTATATGAAATTCTTCAAATGTAACATGTAATTTACCTAACGGGTTAAATGCTCGATGTAAACACAGAAATATATGTCAGTTTTGACGTGATTCTATAAAAAAACAAATTGGCACACAACACGAGGTATTAATCTAACCACTGGTTTCCGTAATAAACTGGATTTCTCAGATTTCTCATTATAAAAGCACATTTCAGTAAAACCGACATTTGTAAACAGCTGTAGGCCCCTTTACTTTGGAATGACGTCATTCTGTTATTGTACATTCATATCTGCCTATATTATAAAACTTATTCTTCTTATTCCAGTTGAATGGGATAACTGATCCAATTTTAATAACTAATTCACTTATAAAAAACCTCACGCCTATTTGTTAAGGATAGCTTTTAAGTTTTTAAGCAATATAAATGATGGAATTAAATATTTAATGTAAAAATAAGAACATATCCTACCTAACTTTAAACTTTAATTTTTTAACATAAGCACGAAAACATAAGGTAAGTACTTACAAAATTTATGCAGTCGAAGTAACGGGACAAAGCTTGTATAGTTATAAATAATATCGAAAGCATTACTGCTAGTTGATGTTCCATAAAACCATAGTTAACTCTCCCTTTGTAAGCTCATACAAAATAACCGCGACTGATGTCAAACGATTCGCGCCACTTACGCGTATAATGCGTCAGGCATCTTATTAAAATGTCAAGAATATTTAGAGCGAAGCTTATGTTATAGATATAGGTTAAATTAAAAAAACTATGTACAGACGATTGCAGAAGTATATGAATACGTGAAATGTAACGAAATATGTTCTGAAGTTAGAAGTAGATGTTTATTTGCTGTTTCAAATATTTTAATGTGAATTTATTTATGCATGAATAGTGGAGTCCTTATCACGTTTTAACAGCTTTGAGACTGCACGGGTTTTGATAAGAATTGGAACAAAAAAAGCTTGAGAAAGACAAGGAATAATTTATACTGGGATTTTAAAACGGTAGAAAAGTAGAAAGAATATCTATTTATCTTTATAATATCTGTCTGGTAAAGAAACACAATGATATAATATAACGGTATGCATACACGGTTATAAAAAACTTTCTTCTGAATATTTTATGGGAGCACTCCACCATAAAAAATTGGTTTTCAATTTCGGGCATTTTAATTTATTTCTTACTATTTCAGAACTGGTAAGCCCGCTATTTTCTTAATATCTCTTTATTTTCTTATTATATATCTATTTGAATTTGTCTTTTTCTGGGGTCTGGGTGTAGCTATGTATTGTAAATCTGTATTTACAAAAGAAAAGTATGTGTATGTAATTTATTCCGTTATCTAGTTACCATAACACAAGCTTCGGCTTAGCTTGGAACTAGATAGCGCTGTGTATAAATGGCCTGAAAATATTTATTTATTTTTATATATTCATAAAATAATAAAAATAAAGACCCAGCAATGTATTTTAAACAAACGTCAGTACTATGCATAACGCGCGCGCTATGCACGCGGCGTGTAGGCATCCATTACTGCTCGGGAAACTAAATTTACAAAATCAAATAACTTTGACAGAAATCTGATTCAGAATCAAGTCATATACTATAAGCTATGATCGTGGGGTTTCTATGTATCTACTGTTACAGTTTTCGGCAAAGTCAAAGCCAAAAGTATATTTATTCAACTACACATAGTAACACTTTTGAATCGTCATGGTGATTTAACGCTGTATGAGTTTAAATAAGTAATTAAATGTCTGAATAGGATTTTACGCAAGTTACTCCATCCACAGCTAGTATATCTATAAATAACTCGTAAATAAATATATCGTTTCTGATGCGTGCAAAATCCAGATAGGCTGTCAACGTAAAATTGGATTTCTTTATCCATACATTAAGACGGTGTGACCGAACAATTATGAGTGCGAATTTAATATGCGACTTGAAACGCATTTTACTCTTTCGAGGCTTATCTTTTTACCATTTGAAATTATAATTTTTAAGGTAAATTTAATGACAAAAGTTGTTTGTACATCCTATATTTTCAACTATTTACACATTAATAGATTGCATGAAAACCTTTTAAAAGATTAATATTATCCCTTCGTGACAGTTCGTTCCGTTCCTAAGCATACATACGCGAACGGACTTACGAGGATGCAACATGTAGTCTTCCGCGAGACAGATCTTAATTAAGCTAAGGATCTGAATAAAACTTTTGATAGTTCGAAAGGCTTGTTAAAAATATTTCAATTCAAACAGCATATTGTACTTTAAACGAATAAATTGAAGACAAAAAAAGGAACTTTCTTGCCGGTTCTTTATCACAATAAAAATTACCTTTTGAACCGGTGGTAAACGACTGTTATCTAATACCACGACGATTCAAAGCTGTTACTATATGAAGCCTAGTTGAATAAATATATATTTATTTAAACTTTCTCATACAATACATATACATACGATTTTTTGTCAGTACGGCACCAATAGGACTAGAAACTACTTCTTCTTCTTTCTTATATTATGGCATTAGCGTTTAGCTATTTGCCAATGTCAATGTAAATAATAATAATAATATGTAATAAGAGGCAACGTGGTCAAGATAAAGGTCTATATGAGTCAAGTAAAATCGTCATCAAGTCGTCTTTAGTCGAGTCAGTTAGTGGTTTCTTTCTGCCCTTCGTAAAGTGATAGTGAACTTTACGAAGAACTTCGATGAATCTTGGAGCAATCGGAACGGCGCTACTAAGCGCTCTCAAATGAATTCTTCATTTCTTGGACACTTATTAGCTAGTTTACTGCATGATACACTATCACAATCATACATTAAGTCACTTTATGCACCAAAAAAGGAATATTCAATCGAGACCACATATAGACGCCGCACGATTCCCGCCAAAACTCGACTAGAAACTAGAAACCATAAATTATTTGACAGATATCAATAAATATAATATTGTAATGACAATGTTGACTTAGGAGAAACGGATTATCGCTAGGGTTATCGACATGTTACTTAAAGCAAAATTCAACTTCTGTACAAAAACAACAAATCTCATCCTTAAATTGAGATACGTTATCATAACTGAACTAACATACATACAAATTAATAAAAACTATAGAGATATAGCTTTAATATTTTAAATTTTGACGGTTGAAATCAGATACGTGAAACATCAATACATAACACATTTGTGTTTGCACTTTGCTTACTATTGAAATGTCATATGACGTCACTTGCTAGTTAGTACCTTTTCTTTGAACAAAAGGTAATAAATACTTAATTAATAAGAACTATTTATTAAGTATTTTAGAAAACACAGACAGAGGTGCCAATTTCCATATACCTATAATAATATTAAAAACTAATAGGAATCGTATCGTAAATCTTACATTTAACTTTCAAAGAAATCTTCGGCGTCAACTTATTTATAATCGATGAAAAACTTACTAAGTATAATAAATTTCATCTTACTATTGAGCGATATATGATTTTATTAAATCAAATGTACTTAAATAAGATAATAAGAACCCGCGGTTAAAAGCTATTACCTAATTATAATAAGATAGATTGTCTGACAGAAAATTAATCATATCGTTATAACCAATTGCAATATTGCTAAGAAATGCAGCATTGCGTATACGCAAGTAAACGCATATCAAATTTAAGTTATTAAGCTACAGATTTATAAATTTTATTTTAAAAGATGAGTTTTTCCCCCTTTTTTGGTAAAAAGTGTGGGACCCGTGCGAGTTTCTTACCCCGGTTTTTCTCGCCTGGTTAGTTCCCGATCCGCGGTGGTAGGCACCATGTAGTCTTTCTGAAAATATTTGTTTCAATTTTACTCAGAAATGAAACATATTTTATTTTTAAGTTAATTTTAAGTAGAACTTGATATTATTAGATTTGAAAACGTAAGTATCTCTCTATTAGGAACAAATTCATTCAATTTGTTTTTGTTTCCTTACAATTTACATAAAACAATGTCGCTGTATTTTGTCTGTCCCTATGTATATTTAAATCTTTAAAACTAATCAAATGATTTTCATGCGTTCTTTTTCAGATAGACTGATTGAAGAGGAAGGTTTATGTGTATAATCTATACATATAATAAAAACGTAACGAGTCGCTGTCTGTACATGGAAGATATATATAAGAAAAAATATTATAGGAGACCTTTATTAACGCAATAGAATCCAAAACAATGACTTTTGGAATTTTTGTGTTTGTTTGTGCACGCTAATTTCAAAAACGGCTTATCCTATCTAGATGGGGTTTTCAATGATATATTGTGGTAAGCTTCACTTAACATTTAGTGTTTAATTCATGTCAATCGGTTGATAAATAAAAAAGTTATGGCAATTTAAAGAATAACGTTGAAATCGCTGAACGTTTGTTGGCGCGGGTTAGGCATTTTCAAAAATGCTGCCCAAAGTCACTTTTCTACGCGGGCGAAGTCGCTGGCACAGCTAGTACATACATAAATGCGAATAAAACCACAAGGCGAAACTAGTGTTTTAATAAGATGGGATGCCATCAAGAAATAACAATACAAAGTATACTTTACGTTTGTAAGAACCAAGTCTCTCAAATCTGTATCATATCTATACTGTGGTATTAGATCACTATTTATTTAAAGGGTCTAAAGCAGTGATTCTCAACCTTTTTCTGAACGATTTTAAAATTTGGCAGCACACAAAGAAAAAGATGAAAAACATTTACTTGCTACAGCACACTGCATAAATATTTATATTCATGTTAATTATTTTTCTTTTTAAATGATATAACTTAATTATATTAATACTAGCTGCAGACTTTCATATAAACTTCGACCCCCCTTCCTCTCTTATAACCCCTCCCAGTTAATAAGTACCCTATGTTTTATCTCAGGCTCTAGACCATCTATGAACCAAATTTCGTTCTAATCGGTTCAGTAGTTTTAGCTTGATGGAAAGACAGGCAGACAGACAGAGTTACTTTCGCATTAATACTATTAATATGGGTATATTTGCAAAATTTTGCGGCACACAAAAGTCCCGCGGCACAATGGTTGAGAATCGCTGGTCTAAATTCTTTAGTTATCAGCGGTTAGCTTTGACCCTCGAGATAAACCTATATTTTGCTTTTAACTTTTTCACCGCTTCAAATATTTACTTCAGAGATTAATCTTATATGGACCGTTTCTATCCGCATCCATTTTGTTTAGAAACTTTACAGTCAAGGGAGGACAGATTAAGTGATAGATATTTTTTTGGTTTAATGTTAAAGAAAATTGTTTTAATAAAATTTAACAAAATACTCAACATCTATGTAAGTAATAGTACAATAGATTTTAAGGGGTTATGTTAAAGAAGGGAATAAGGCAGCAAAAAATTACAATTACAAAAAACATAACACATATATAATTATTTTATATATAATTGAACGAAAATATCGGTGAACATACATATAAAAAATATTATAACCTCCTATAATTGAGAACCTCCTCCTTTTTCTAAAGTCGGTTAAAAATGGGTGAATGGTGGTACAACCTACCAAACAAAACTCAAGGAGATCACTGCTATTATACTATACTTGATTTTGGCTGTATTTAGTATAGGAATCAATGTTACATTCCTGCGTTGCCTGGAAGAAATCACTTCAACTAATAAGGCCGCCCTTACTTAAATTTAATTTATGTGTTTAATTTTAAGAATACATTATCTAAAAAGGGCTAATACATAAATAATGTTCGTTTACAGTACCTTTAAAATGTTTATTTTTTTAAATTTGGCGGCCCTGTAAATCAAGCTTACCAACATAGTAACTGCCATAAGCATACAGCGAGAAAAACTTTAAGATATGTAAAATTTATGAGTTAACACAATGTGTGAAGTGCGAGTTATAAGTAAAGTACTAAGGTTTTTTGCGAAAACTTAACACGGCAGAATTCAATGCGTCGTTTGTGTACTGTTATATAAGGAAGGTTTTCATTGAAAGCTATACATTTTCTGTGACCTATTCAAACTGATAGCATAATATAGCATTTGCTTTGTTAATTTTCAAAGTTTTCATCGCTACGTATCGTGACTCGCGACACTGGTCGTAATACATGATTGATTCATCTAGGTTTTGTTCCTTTGGCATATTTTATTTCAGTTTCAATCTAGGTAAATATTATTGTATTATAATTTTTGTAGGCGCTTTTTGTTTTAAGCCTGATAAAGTTATTGTAATTTTATTATCAATAAGCTAGTTTTAAGTTTATTGTTAAAAACATTATTAATAAAGATATTTAAAAAAAAACATCGCTATGGCTCTCCATAAAAAAATACTCTTATTTTTTTAACGTTTTTTTTAACCGTTGTCGTACCAAAGCTACGTGCCCTCCAAATTTCAAGTGCCTACGTTTAGCCGTTTAGGCTGTGCCAGTCAGTCAGTCAGTTTCTCCTTATATTAAGACGCTTTTTATTAGCTTCACTTTTAACTATGTAAGAAAATATTGGAATCTTAATTTGACCCACTTCCCGGTCTTCCGGTGTTTGATTAGGATGACATTTTAAACACGCTCTGAATTCTGATGACAATACATGACAAGCTAAGCAAGCATTCATTACAAATCCAATATAGCGGCCTCCACGAGATGGCGAACTCGTTGTTTGAAATACACTTCTTTCTTTCTTACTTTCTTATATTATCTTTAGTCGAGTCAGTCAGTCGTTTCGTTCTGCCCTTCGTAAAGTGATAGTAAACTTTACGAAGAACCTCGACGAATCTTGGAGCAATTGGAACGGCGCTACTATGCGCTCTCAAATGAATTCTTCATTTCTTCGACACTTATTAGCTATTTTACTGCATGATTCACTATCACAATCAAAAATTAAATCACTCTATGCCCCGAAAAAGGAATATTTTATCGAGATTACAAATAGACGCCGCAAGATTCCCGCCAAAACTCCAAAATACTTCCATGATATGGGAATCAAATGAAAAATTAAGCTGTCGAGAATACGAAATGATAGCTCTAGCTCAATAGTGTAGCAGCGCCTTTACAAAATGTTTTTATTGTAAGTCGTGTAAACTTGCGAGACGCTTGTAAGCGCACGTTCGGTGCTTGACACTACGTGGACAAAACGAACAACTTTGTTAGAACATTGCTAAGAATATTGTACCTTTATGTTGGTTTTTTTTAAAAGGTAGCTTTGAATAGAAGTACTGATCGTCAAACGTTTATCGATATAGAAACAGTGGTTTAACAGTTTACTAGTTAGGGGTTTTAGGGTTAGGTCAATGACCTTAATAGTTTTTTTTTATTGAGAGAAATAATATATTCTCTTTTTTCTCTTCTTGCCCGGAAGAGATTACTTTATAGTGACCACTTATGATTATTCTTTAGGATATCTTGTAAGTATAATATTTTTAAAATAATATGGGTACCTAAATAAAATTTAAAATACACAATTGATCTATATGGAACCGTAGTAGCAGGTAACAGTTGTAGAGAAATAAAAACGTGTGACGTCATCGTTCTCATTATGATGTAGCCTTCCTCGGTAAATTGTCTATTCAATAAAAAAATAATTTTTCGATTCGTACCAGTATTTCCTGAGATTAGCGCGTTCAAACAAACAAACAAACTCTTCAGCTTTATATATTAGTATACATATAGTATACATATACTTAAGTCACATTAACACACACACATAAAACATTTTACTCAAAAACACAACGAACAGATTTTTTACCATTGTCAAAAAAACAAAGCTAAAGCGAAGGACATTTTATAGTTAAGAAGTTTCGTTCTACAATTTATAACCAGTCAAATCATTACTGTCTCTCTCTTAGTAATAAATAGTACAAACTATGTTTTTAGAACAAATACTTTCACCTGAACAGACAATAACAATGTTGCCAGATGTCAGATGTGTTAATTGCGAAAATTGCCAGTTACCGCTTCACTATTTTATTATTCCATAACGATAAAGAGTTATTTCTGTCTATAGTTGAAATATTATTGTTTTTTACAAACCATTATTTTTAAGAGTAACGTTTGACAGTTAAAAAAAATTGTTTTTTTCCTAATTTTTATGATGTACTATCTACTAGCAGCCCTTTCTTTGTACATTAATATAATATACATATATAATGCATATAAACCTAAAATATAAATTTCATCAAAATCCGTTGCATAGTTTCAAAGAAACATACGAAAACACACAGACAACGGAATGTAACATATTACTGTAGTGATAAGTCTAATAAATATTGACGGTGTTTAAGTCTTAAGATATAATACAGTAATTCAAATAAAATTTAATTAAAAAAAAGTAATTTTACTTTTATATTATAATAACATACATTTAAGAAATAACCTATGAAAAAATATAAGCCATCCTTACATTTGTTTAACTTAATGGCACAACGAGAACATAAGATAAACCGTTTTTTCTAAAATTCCACAAAAAGCAGATAAAACAATTTAGTGCAAAAACCCATAACAATTTCAAAGACGCCGCGTTACGGTAAAATGCACAAGAAAAAGGTCTCACAGACATATGCATCGGGGTGACTTCTACCCCATATCTTGAGACAGACAGGTGGCGTACCCCATTGTTTTGATATTTGAATTCCTTACTTCCTTCTTCCCACGAAACTCATTCTTGAGGAAAGTAAATTACTTGTATCTATCCAGTTAAAAATGGACCTTAAAACAGTACAATAGAACACAATTTACTATAGAAGACGGTATCATATACCTACCTAAATATAATTACAAATGTTTATTTTGTAATACATTTACACGTGTTCAAGTGTTATTTTTTTAATATTTTTTATTTATTTAATACTTCGTTCCACAGTTATACCGACATGGTTCTTGTTTCAGGATAAAAAGTATCTTATATCTTAATCTAAGCTCTACTCTACCCGCATCATGAACTTCATGCAAATCCATTTAGTATAGTGCGCGTCATTTATGTTTAGCGCTGGACGAGAATAG
>JADANM010006225.1:703398-718004 GCA_026213755.1 Eurema hecabe
GCTAATCTCTGGAACTACTGGTTCGAATTGAATTTTTTTTTATTGAAAAGACCTTTTATTGAGGAAGGCTTTAGGCTACATTACATCACGCTGCGACTAATACGAGCGAACAAATAATTGAAAAAGCAATCGACGGGGACGAAGTCGCAAGCAACAGCTAGTTATACATATATGGGACTGTAGATACAATTTGATTATATAAAAAGATTTTTATGATTTATTATTTCGATTCACGTACCTTTAACCAAGTTATGTAGCGTATATTCAGGAAGTAATGACGTCACCAATACAATGACATGGCAAAACCCCCAGTGTTAATAAAGAGTACTTAATTTTAATGACTTCTTAGACACATTTTTCCCATCAATAACTTCTACGCAACGGGAATAACGCAGGAATCCTCAATTGAGTTTGAGTCATTGCGTCCTAGTTAGACAATTATCGTACGTACGTAGTTGATTTTTTTTTCTAAATTTAAAGGTTTATACTAAAAGCTTTATATTTAAACTAGCTGTTGCCCGCGACTCCGTCCGCGTGGACTTTCATATAAACTTTGACCCTTCCCTTTCTTATAATCCTTTTTTCCTAGATTTTTTCATACAAATGTTTTTCCCGCTTTCTTCCGTTCCCGTGGGAATTTTGCAATATCCTGTTGCAAATAACCTTTAAGTTTACAAAGGTACCTACATACCAAATTTCAAACGGTAGAGAAATGTCGTAAGTCTAAGAGCCGTATCACTTTCCCAAAGAAAATAATAGTATTCCATCAGTTATCTACGCTTCTATCAGTAAGTAAGGCACCATTTTTTCCTACCTTCTCTATTCCAGGTTGTAATGAGTGCATCACGACTTGAAGCTAAGTGTATCTTTGCGACTGTTAATGGGCCGAGATGGCCGTGGTCTTACTAAGACGAAGTCGCTGCTACACCGAAAATTATATAAAAACAATGTATTTTATTAATAAAAAAGAAACTCATGTTATAGTGCGCGTCATTTATGTTTAGCGCTGGACGAGAATAGCTGCGCATTGGTAGAATCGCGCTCGTAATAGACGTATTGGTGCGAGAAAGACAACACGACTGGGAAAACCAATCAGCGTCGCGCACTCGACGATCACGCGCCCTCCTCGTTACCTCGATACCTTATTTTTGACTTCTGCGCAGGTTTCGTTCAGCGCTAAAGATTCGTGACGCGTACTTTACTACACTTTGCATGAGGCCAAATTAAGGAGGAACACAATTGATTAGCAAACGATCAATATAAGCCATCTTTTATAGTCTATTTAAAAGGACTACATATAGGCTATTAGATCATCAACAAATTTTATCTCATAGGACAACAATTAATCAGATCACTGATGCGTCAGTCACAACAGAGGTACTAGCGTCTACTAAATGTGCTAAGATTTACGACTTTCATGTGCTAACTGAATCATTCAAGGGGTTTTCAGTACCGAAATATTTCTTACAAGGAAAATGACGCCATTTTTTATGTATGTTTCAATGATTCAGCGTTTTCAGAATTAGGTAAGTAGAATTACAGATGCGATTGTTTTTTGTTTGATATAGTAAAATTGATGCTGTTCTTTTTATATTTATAAAGAACTATTTTTTACTACGATCCGTAATTATATTATATACTGACGAGCGCTTGACACAGTGGTAACACAACTGCTTTCTGCGCGAAGGATCGCGGGTTCGAATCCCACACCGGAAAAATATATTTGTACTTTACATTTGTATTTTTCTAGGGTCTGAGTGTTGCTATGTATTGTATGTATGTATTTACAAAAGAAAAGTATGTATATGTAATTTATTCTGTTATCTAGTTGCCATAACACAAGCCTCGGCTTAGCTTGGAACTAGATGGCACTGTGCATAAATGTCCTGAAAATATTTATTTATTTAATTTTATACTAACGACCAGCCCCGGCTTCGTTCGCATATAGTATACATATACTTAAACCTCCCTCTTGAATCTTTATTATTATTGACACGCCGCTTACTTCTGTCTGTCCCTATGTATGTTTAAATCTTTAAAACTATGCAATAGATATTATGCGAATTTTTTATCAGTAAGATTCAAGATCTGTCCATTTCTTAGGATGCCAACATATCTTTTCTAACTGCTTGAATTTTACTTTTGTTGGTCAAATTAGATAAATTATAGTTAAAAAAAAAAACACTTTTATTATAACTTGTTTATTGATCGGCCATTACACAATCACGCTGGCTTTTTTCACTCTGACATATTGACAAATGACATTAGGTTTGTTATACTGTAACAGATTATACTATAATTATTATTTAATTACAAACAAGATCTGTGTATAATATATGTGTTAGACATGGTCTAATCACGGGACGAGGCCAGTTATTCCTATTTTTCCTAAATATTAAATAACATCTATACTAATATATAAAGCAGAAGAGTTTGTTTGTTTGTTTTTTTTTTGTTTGTTTGTTTGTTTGTTTGAAGGCGCTAATCTCAGGATCTACTGGTTCGAATTGAAAAATTCTTTTTTTATTGAATTGACCATTTATCGAGGAAGGCTTTAGGCTATATAACATCACGCTGCGACTAATAGGAGCGAAGATATAATGGAAAATATGGAAAAAACGGGGAAAATTATTCATCTTTGAGGGCTTCCTTTGCGTGCGCTGCGAAAACGGTTCAAGATACAAAAATAATATGTATGAAAGAATTATTCCTCTTTAAATGATCTAAAAAAAAGTCCGTGACAGCATATGTCTATCTTCTAAGATTGACTCACTATAACATAATACATAATAGAAATAGATCCGACGGGGACGAAGTCGCGAGCAACAGCTAGTTTAAACATAAATCTAAAGAATGTCCGAATGCTTTGTCGAATCTCGTCACGTAATATATAATCATATTAACGAGAAATGTTTTGGAGCGTTTACAATCTATGGTATGGTCTATATGTCATGGTTAGTAAGAATTATATGACTTGCCGACATACAGTTGAAAGACAATTGCAGATGGCTTTGGAATACCAATGTAAGTATATTGGTCAATGATCATCGAATATCTATAGGAGTCGTTCCTAGTAACGTTTTGTTGTTTGAATATAATTGTATATGGATTTAAAAGTCTTTTAGAAACTTGTTTTGGATACTTAATGTATTTTATTCAAACAAATTATATAAAAAAACTAGCTGTTGCTCGCGACTTCGTCCCCGTCGATTTCTTTTTCCATTATTTCTTCGCTGCTATTTGTCGCAGCGTGATGTTATAGAGCCTAAAGCCTTTTTTTTTTTCAAATCGAGCCAGTAGTTACTGAGATGAGTGCGTTCAACAAAAAAATAAACAAACTCTTCAGCTTTATTATATTAGTAATAGATAATGATATAAGAGAGTTGTCTTTTCGCTGGTTCTTCTTAGGTGGCCTGGTATAGATGACTTCATTTGATAAGGTTGCGAATTAAAATTGTAGTTTTCTTATGTGTGACCATGTATCTATATATATAAAAGAAAGTCGTGCTAGTTACACCATTTATAACTCGATAACGGCTCAACTGATTTGGTTGAAAATTGGTGGGGATGTAGTTAAGAACCAGGAAAAGGACATAGGATACTTTTTATCCAGTTTCCAGGGGAATATATTTTTTATGAATGTAAACGCGGACGGAGTCGCGGGCAACAGCTAGTTATATATAAATATAAAAACAATAAATAAATATTCGTAAGTAAGACCACACATTGGACTCGCATGTCAAAAGTGTCGGCCAAATTACCGACCCAAATGGGTTGACCGTCTGTTCAAGATTTGTAGGAACAAAAAAAACGCAAGACAAACAGATTTAGTAAGTAGAAATAATAAAATTGTTATTGTCATATTTACAATAAAGTTTATTTTGTTAGTAACCGCCGGTAACTCATTTACGAAGCTTTCATACAAATAAAAAATACAAATGCACACGTCCGCATGAGAGATAAAAAATATTCAAACAATTTTTTTATAACGTGAATTAAAAAAAAACGTTTTGAGTTGCAAAATTTCTTGTCTCACGGCGAGCAATACCTAATTGTTCAATCTTAGTAATGTTTTAATCTCTATAACATTTTTTATTAATCAATCCAATTTTATAAATAGTGGATACTATGTATGCGTATATTTTCATATCTACCCTACTCAGTGTACCTACCAATACAGTCTTTCTTTTCAAATATTTATCAAAGGTTGCATGGAAGAAATCACTTTTAGTGATAAGGCCGCCTATTACATTTCTTCTACTCTGTACAATTAGTCTGTAAGATGTAAATGTAATAAAAGTTAAATAAATAAATTTAAATAATCCCGTTCGGTTCGTACATTATGGCCACCCACTCGAAACTCCCTGAAGCGAATATAATTTGTGAGAATACACACTTTTTTACATTTAAATTATTTCGTTCACGAGAAAGTTAATTGTCGACCACCGGCGGTTGTAAATAATTATATTTACCATCCATTTTCGTGGATATTACATCTTATTTTCGGTGATTCTCAAAATGACTATAAGGTCCGTTTAGACATTGCGATAATATTGGCGGTTTCATACAATTAAATTTTATTTATATTAGATACTAGCCGCTCCCCGCGGTTTTCCCCGGGGCAATACCGGGATAAAAAGTACCCTATGTTTTAATCCAGGGTATCGTCTATCTACATACCAAATTTCAACTAAATCGGTCCAGCCGTATTTCCGTGAAAGAAAGACAAACAGACCCACACTCCGATTTATAGTATTAAAATGGATGCCTTATTTATTTTTCTAATTTTATCAATTTTCAAGAGCTTACAATGCAAATTCAATTTATTTAACTAGACTACATAGATGGGCACTTTTGGATCGTCATAGTTCGGAATTCAGTTTCTACAGAAAAGACGCGACAAGAATGTGTAATTGTTGCTATATCTTTACCAATTATCATTACAATCGATTCGTTAATTTTGGCGTGAAATCGTAATACAAAGTTCCTTCCGTATTTATTTCTTAGTAGTGTGTATTGTTTTTTATAACAAAAATATATAAAAACGTAAGCAAATGCTGACAAAAAATACAGTTAAAGATAAGACCATTGTTAAAATGTAACATGTGCAACAAAATATCTATTCACTACCGATTTATATGCGACTAACATATCAACATATATCTACGAAAACAGACCTTACATCTATAGAAATAAGTTTTAAAATCCCATTAAATATTAACACAATGAAACTAGGAAGCGAACGAGAAATTTAATACTAAATAAAGTTTTGAAATACCAAGAAATTTGTCGTGTTGTTTTCTTTTTAAATTGATTTTCGGTGTCCGCGTGTTGGGATTCAGATAATATTGACTTTGTCGACATTTGACTTCAAACAATAGATTAATTAAGATTTTTTTTACAGAAACAGAAAAATGTTTTTCCGTTGAAACGTTAATAGTTAAAAATAGCCATCATGCTTCATTTGAGCTTTAATTTGAAATTATTTTTTTTAATTCCCCAATGAAGAAGAATAGAATTTAATACCGAACAGTAATAATTACTTTTCCCGTGTGTGTGGTAAGTAGCGTCCCCTGTAATTACCGAAATAATATAAAAACGACGCCATTTTTCCTTTTTTTATAATGAAAGCTACACATACTTAGCTACTGAACAATTGAAAACTTAGTAAGGTAGGTTCAATATTTTTATTCCATAACGACTAGTCCGATTTTAATGATTTTTGTCAATTTTTAGCAATCCTTTAAACTTTAAACAAAAGTGTTTGTTTATCTCTCTTTCATCCTAAACGACTAGGTTTACTTAAAGCTTAGTAAGCACGTAATCTCCTAGTTGTAAAATTGAATACATTGAATTCTAATTCGCATTGTTTAACAATTTTATATGTCTGCTCAAAGTTTCCTGTAAACAGTAAAAAGCTTAACAATGTCCGATAAAGTTTAAAGTTCAAAGAAATATGTTATATGGATTATACGTACAAGTACTTTGTAGTAATATATTAAACCGGCTTCAAAAAAGGAGGACTTTTATATTCTATTAATGTCTTCTTTTATTGGGAGCAGTAAATTTTAAAGATCGGCAACTATTTATGAAGCTCCTTTGTTGCCATAACAGAAAAAATCTATTTTTTTAAATTAATCAATTTTGTAATTTACACTTAATATACATATATGTAATACATGAAAATGTATTACATATATAATGTATTACATATTATATTGGATACATTCACTCTCTCTCTCTCTCTCTCTTTCATAGAAATTAAACTAGCTATTTTCATTTTGTCTGTCTATTTTTTTAATAAAATTTTATAACAATTCCTCCACTAATTGAAAGGTATTTCGTTCCATTCGAGTGTCCCAAGACCTCTCAAAGTTTTTATTTACATACATATTACATAATCTTTTAATACCGTCCTTTCCATTCCATTTGTACCGTAGTAAGGATAAAAAAAGAGCCTCAAAGAAGATTCCAGTAAGCAGTAAAGGCTTAACAATGAGACAGCGTTCAAACTTCGCAGAAATATGTCGAACGCCGCGAGTACAAATCCTAAGTTTGTTTGAAGAACCACATTGTTAGAAAACACCGTAGTACGTATGAAATATTGTAAAGAATTCTAGAACCTTCTATCGCTATTGAAAGATGTATTTATCAAATATATAACGTGTTTTGTATGATTCAGAACTTTTTGAAAAATGTACTATTTTAAACTTGCGTGTAATTTTTGTTTCAGTTTATCCTAATTTCAAATTGTATATGTCTTTGGATAAGATATATACGTACTGTATATATGTCACCGGAAAATAACAAGAACAGCAAATTTATAAATAAGCTAGGAAATTTATAAAACTTCGTAGGATTCTAAACGAGAAATTAATTGTATTATTTTACAACCACATTTTCGCAAATTTATCAATTTGCGACGTCTCGTGGTAAATTTATCAACTTACGAATATCCATTCGTAATTTTCTAAATGGTTCTACGAATCACAGAACAGCTTTTAATTTAATGTTGATAGTTATTCAACCAATCAGAGCGCACTTGGCGTTTAATTATTGCTTACTTATAATTTTACGCGTGACTTCAGTAAATTTATAAATTTTCGAAAATGTGGTAGTAAAATAATACAATATATCACTCGTTTAAAATCCTACTAAGGTTTATAAATTTCCTGGGAAATTAATACATTTGTTCTCGTTTTCTTCCGGCCACATATACAAATTTAAAAACAACACCGAGTTAGGCATAAGTGGTAGGTATATTATGTATGGACTTAAAACGATTTTAATATTTAATTTTAATTTATATAAATTTTATTCTTATATTTTCTGAATGAAAAAATTACCTTATAAAATGCTGTTAGCAGATTTTACTCGAAAATAGTTTATTGTCAAATTATTTATTAAGAAGCTGTTTAATGGTTCATATTTTAAAACATATTTAATTATTTAATTAAATGCTTAATATACATCATGGAAAGATTTATTCGTATACACCAACCATTAGTATACACTTTGAACCAAAAATTATTAGAATTTCGTATCATTATTTTTACAGCTGTTTAAACAAATAATTAATACTACATATATAAAACTTTATTTTTTTATATTGAAGTTATAAGCGTTGGTGGTGTAATGGTCAGCATAGTTGCCTTCCAAGCAGTTGATCCGGGTTCGATTCCCGGCCAACGCACACTTTTGCTATTTTAAATTTACTATACCATATTTAGTAAAACTTTTATAATTAGGTTGTACTTAGATTATATTTACAAGTTGCCATTTTCATTTCCCAAAGTAAATTAATAGTATTTTAAAACATAATTTGTTTGCATGTCCATTTTAAGTCATGTAGGTATGTAGGTACTACTGTATCGATTTCGATCATATTCTTAAGTGTTATATGCATTTATAGTTTAACTAAGTTTTATCCGCATGCCTTTGTTCATTCTGATACCTTCAAGAATATTTGTACAAAATTTTATCATAATCAGTCCAGTAGTTTTTGCGTAAAAGCGTGACAAACACCCCTAATTTTACATTTATAATATTAGTAAGGAGGAAAACCGATTTCCCAAAAAGAATCCTACTTTCCTAGACTTGCCTTTATAAAAAACTAGCTGCTGCTGTTAAAAGTAGCCTATGTTCTTTCTCAGGCTCTAGACCATATGTGTACCAAATTTCGTTCTAATCGGTTGAGTAGTTTTAGCGTGATGGAAAGATAAACAGACAGACAGAGTAACTTTCGCATTTATAATATTACTATGTATAACTAAAAAGTAAAAACTTAAAGCCTAAAAGAACTCTAGCGTATATTTTTTTCTTCAAGTATCACACGTCAGCCCAGCGGGAGAGCCATTTGTCATTCTTAAACAAACGGACGGTGTTTACATTTATTCATGAATAAGTTTGGAAATTTACCCTATAATATTTTTTATGTTATGACCGTTAGGGTGGTCGCTAGTTGGTTAGTGATATTCTTATTTTAAAAAGAGCAACTATGATTGTTTCATACCGGTTCTTCTCTGTAGAAACTGCCTTCCGAACCGGTGGTAAATGTTTTGTAATACCATGACGATTGAACTGTTACTATATCTAACCCAGTTGAATAAAGATACTTTTGACTTTGGCTTTTGTTGTTAGTGAAACTAAGGGCAAAAGTTTTGGCTTTATTTCGTGAACATCTTGCATTCATTCTTTAAACTAGAACTAACAAAACTAATGCAGTTAATTGTTACAACCTAACAATTCTATTACAAAGGAGAATAAGATTACGTTCTTTGTTATGTGTGATGTACTAGCAGTGCCCCGCGGTTTTATCGGCAACGTTCTCGTTCCCGGAACAATAAAGGGATATAAAGTATCTTATGTGTTAATCCAGGGTATCACCTATCTCCATACCAAATTTCAACTAAATCGTTCCAGCCGTTTTGTCGTAAAAGAAAAAAATTGGTATGGATATAGATGATGGTCCTTAGATTATAATCCTTAGTTCAAAAAGTGTGCGTTGGCCGGGAATCGAACCCGGATCTTGGAAGGCAACTATGCTGACCATTACACCACCAACGCTTGCAGCAATTTTACTTATATGTAGTTTATTTCTACTAACTCGATCAAATGTTGAAGCAGGTGCAAATTATTAAATAACAGACATTAACTCATATAATATCAATTAATAAGTAGTTTTCATGTTACCTGAAAACTAGCTGTTGCCCACGACTACGCCTGCGTAGACTTTCAAATAAACTTTGACCCCCCCTTTTAACCTTTTTATCCAGTTAAAAAGTAGCCTATCTTTACTCAGGCACTAGACCATCCGTGTACCAAATTTCGTTCTAATCGCTTCAGTAGTTTTAGCTTGATGGAAAGACGAAAAACAGACAGAGTTACTTTCGACGATCTACTACTATCCTTATTTCTAGTTAAAAAGTTGCCTGTCTTTAATCAGGCTCTAGATCATCTGTGTACTAAATTTCATTACAATATGTTTAATAGTTTTGGGGTGAAAGCGTAACCGACAGACAGACAGATAGACAGAGTTTCTTTCGCAATTATAATAATATTAGTAGGGATATAAAATTGAATGTTGCTCCATTAACAACAGCATACACCATTTACATGTATTTTCTTCTTTTTTGTATATGCTGTAATGTTGTTTTTTTTACATGTAATAAAGAATTTACAAAATAAATAAATAAATGCACATCGCGAAACCAAAGTAGTATTAATCGTCATTAATTCCTATTCCTCAACTCTTAGCCAAGAAGTCAAAGTCAAACCGTTCCCTTAACACGTAATATTGATCGCATCCTGATTTACCAAATTGATGATTCAAAAACCATACATCATACTTGACCGAACTTCAGAGGAAATGCAAATGTTATATAATTTATATATTTTGGCAAGGAAATAGAACCTAAATCTGCAGGCAATGGAAATTAGACTTTAGCACTTAGGCTTAAAGTTGATAATTGAATAGTTTATATGAACAGGGGTCCACAGTATGGCCCACTTTCGCTGCCATCCGTTTGAAATGGGAGCAATCATTATTTGCTTAATACGATTTTCGGCAATAGACATATTCGGTTCACCGTCAGCTGTTGTATAGAAGATATATCTGACGATATCTATGGTTTAATTATGCAATGACGAGCTAGTATTTAGTTCAGTGATAATTTTAAGGACTATTCTTTTGTTTTCTTAATGCAATATCTCGGGTCGGAATTAAAATTTGGTATTCATAGTGTGACAGGCTATTAATATTAAGCTAAAATATCTGGTTACTAGAACGCTGGCAAGAAATGCAAGGCACAATTTGAAAAATAGGACTTTTTAGAGCAAGAAATCTGCATCTTGGCATGTCTAACTTTAGACGACACTCTTGATGTTACAAATATATATATAAGTACTAATAACATTACGAAAACAGTTTCTTCGTCTCTATTTCACATAAAATAATCTCGTATATTTCGATATTTTTATTATCTACTAGCTGACCCGTGCCCCCGTCGTTGGAAATAATGTTAACAATCCTTTTTTTATATAACCTATGAAACTCAGCAATAAGGTGGCATTCGATTGGTGAAAGAATTTTTAAAATCGATTCAGTAGATCCCGAGATTACCCCTTACAATTTAACAAACACACAAACTTTACTTCTTTATAATATAAGTATAGATTAGGTAAAGAAATTCAAAAATAATATAGCAGAGCCACAAACGTTATAGACTGGTGAACTTTTATTATCTTAGTTACTGTTGTACGAAGGTTTCTCCAATCGACTTCTACCTACTTCTACCCAGCGATCTTCACTAGGGCGTCGGTCCATTTCAAAATGGTATCCTCTCAAGAATTTATTTGCCCCAACAATCCAATCGTCGTGCAATATATGACAATTCTATTTGAAAACATGAAGTAGTATTGTAGGAGACTCCACATACGAATGCTTTGAAACAAGACACTGCATTTGGACTGATAAACAATAAATAAATTCAGACAGGACTCAGGAGACAACATATTGTATGTATTTTTCCAATGTTTCTCAATAAAAGGGGTACAGATTGATAACCCAATAAGGAAATTTTACATCTTTATTAATTTAAAGGATTTGATGAATCAATTGGCAGATCGTACCGTGTGTATCGGGATCTGAGGCCGCGGTATATAGGTCAGCTGTCATGGTTAAGCGTGCTGTTTTTATTTTGAATACGTCGCATTTCCACGTCACGTGGGCAAAGTTTACATCATTTTAATGTTATGACTAACTTTAATAAGACTATTTTTAAGCCCCGAAGCAAAAACGATGGGTTTAAAAGTTTAATGTGTCTGTGTAAATGTGTATATGTCTGTCGTAGCTCCCAAACGGATGATTCGATGGGATTTTTGTTTGAAAGGTTACGTCGAGAATGTTCTTAGCTATGTTTAGTGGAAATCGCTTCAGTTCTTCAAGGTCATCAGGTTGTTTGGCTGTGATAGTAATATTACACGCCCAATTTGCTTGCTTTTCTTGAGTCTGTGTTCCCCGATACTTACAACCTGGGGATCTTCAAGTGGAGAGTGAACAGGTACCTCACAGGTACGCGCGCTCCATGTTAGACCACAACTTCACTTAACATCAGGTGGATTGTGGTCAAGCGCTAACCTGTGTTACCTTAAAAAAAAATCGCGATCGTTAAACGCGAATGAAACCAACAAAACGAGGAACCAATACATATAATCGTCTTTAAAAGACTTCTCACACAAATTTCTTGAGCCTCCAAATAAGATGCAAGTGATTGATATGTTTTGAAAGGAAAGGCTCAATATAGTGAATGGATATGAGACACTTAAGAGCTCCTCATTCAAATTGCTGACAAGCCTCAAGGAAAGTAATAAAGATTATTTATCACCCTCTATTTGGGTTTACCAAAAAAAAAATAGCCAGCCGTTAGCCGATGTTTTGCCGACATACTAAGTTACAATGTTCTTTTGCGTGAAACATTTATATA
This sequence comes from Eurema hecabe, assembly GCA_026213755.1. Taxonomy (NCBI): domain Eukaryota; kingdom Metazoa; phylum Arthropoda; class Insecta; order Lepidoptera; family Pieridae; genus Terias; species Terias hecabe. The sequence continues at coordinate 715,383 of JADANM010006225.1, forward strand.
ATAATAACTATCACCCTTTAAAACTTCCTCTTGAGTCACTCTATATGATAATAAAGTATGTAAATCCATTGCTTAGTTTTTTTAGGAATTAAGCATACATAGGGACAAACAAAAGAAAGTGACTTTTCATATACATTCAATGTCATTGCATAATTTGATAAAAACGTAAATAAAAACAAACCTACCCTACAAAACAAACAAAAATCGAAAATTATCTATGCACCTATACGTAATCCTTTTTAAACTCTTTACATAAAAAGAACAAATATTTACACGTAAATAGTTTTTGACAACCCTATTTAAAGGACAATTTAATCCCTACACCTGGCTATCTGACCCTTACTCATACCTTTACCATAACATTCACAAAAACAAACATTGCATCCATTGCTTCTTTTGCAGAATAAAATAACAAGAAACACCGTACATACGCAGCAATGTACTTAAAACATCGCGTTAGTATTATTTGTATTGTGATACCGTTAGTCTTTTATCCTTTAATCCCGGCACGCGTTTATTCAGGACATATTATACTTAACAAGGGTTAAAATATTTGTTTAAGATTACATTGTGGGCTTTAATTGTGAAATATTAATTGTTAGGGCGCTATTTAGGGTTGCGTCTTTTTGTTATTACTTAGAAAAATGGAAACATTCTCTAGTAAATTTATGATAAGTTTTTGTTAATCTGTTTAATTGTAAAACAGGGAACAATTTTGAATTTTTAGTAGCTTATAGTTTTGGTAAGTTTAATTTCTTAATATAGCTCTATATTATATTATTTTATCGTAGTTTATATTTCCTATTTTGTAACTATTTAGATCTTAATTTTACATTGAATTTTTTATTTTTATGTTGATATAAAATTTACAATATATTAAATACGCAACCGATTCTCATGCGGGTTTTCATGCGTTTATATGCCAGCCAAGCCGGGGCGGATCGCTAGTCTAACTTAAAAATAATTACTGCTGAGTCATACCTCGATAACAACTAAACCGATTTAATAAAACTTTTTAGTGGCATTATTATTATCCATTTCTCATTTAGCATACGCAAAAACACCCAACATTCCAAACGGACATTTCAACAGATTTAGTTAAGAATAAATATTTTAAGTACCGTCTGTTGGTACAAGTGTTTCGTATGTATGTTACACAAACAGCGTTTCGCGTCAAATTCCTTAATTTATTTTTGCAATTTGTATCATTTATTAATGTAACGAGCGAATATTTTCGTATGTCAACATGATTTATTATTTGTTCTGTTTGTCGTACATTGCTGTTTTTGTATGAGTGTAAAGTTTTAAGACTTTTAAGGCCAGCGACACATCAGCGAATGTGTGTGGCGATGACTTTTTAAATCGACGCCTCCTTATCTGTTTTTTCAAGCACTTAAGCTGTATATACCTAACAAAGAGTTAAGTGCGTATAAAAGAGACATTTATAAATGAACACTTAAAAATGCGACCTTTTTCTAACTAGAGCTTTGAGAGAATTAGAACTTGGAGCCCAAATACCTATTCCTGTTCTAGTCTAGCTGGTAATGAAAAATTGATTAAGAAAAAAAGTGTGCGTTGGCCGGGAATCGAACCCGGATCAACTGCTTGGAAGGCAACTATGCTGACCATTACACCACCAACGCTTATTTTTAGTAATAGAAAAGAATCAACTGAAAAAAAAACCTTAACATATTGTTTGTGCAGCTGCTATTCTTATATGTAGTAGACTAGCCGTTGCTCTTGCGAGTTCGTCGCCGTCGATTTTTTTTCCACTATTTCTTCACTCCCATTAGTCGCAGCATGATATAATGTAGCTTAAAGCCTTCCTCGATAAATGGTCTATTCAAAAAAAAAGGAATTTTTCAATTCGAACCAGTAGTTCCTGAGATTAGCGCGTTCAAAGAAACAAATATATTAATCTATATCTACACATATAATAAAACTAGCTGTTGCTCGCGACTTCGTCCCCGTCGGATCTATTTCTATTATTATGTTATAGTGAGCCAAGCCTTAGAAGATAGACATATACTGTCGCGGACTTTTTTTTAGATCATTTGATACATATAATTCTTGTATCTTGAACCGTTTTCGCAGCGCACGCAAAGGAAGCCCTCAAAGATGAATAATTTTCCCCGTTTTTTCCATATTTTCCTTTATATCTTCGCTCCTATTAGTCGCAGCGTAATGTTATGTAGCCTAAAGCCTTTCTCGATAAATGGTCAATTCAATAAAAAAAGAAGTTTTCAATTCGAACCAGTAGATCCTGAGATTAGCGCGTTCAAACAAACAAACAAACTCTTCAGCTTTATATATTAGTATAGATGTAACGAGTCGCTGTCTGTACACGGAAGATATATGAGAAAAAATATTATAGGAAACCTTTATTAATGCAATAGAACCTAAAACAATGATTTTTGGAATTTTTGTCTGTTCGTCTGTTTGTCGGCTTATCCTATCTAGATGGGGTTTTCAATGGTTCATTGTGGTAAGCTTCCCTTAACATTTAGTGTTTAATTCATCTCAATCGGTTGATTAATAAAAAAGTAATGGCAATTGAAGGAATCACATTGAACTTGCTGAAAGTTTGTTCATATGAAAGTCCACGCGGACGGAGTCGTGGGC
>JADANM010006225.1:718104-732393 GCA_026213755.1 Eurema hecabe
ATATAATATAATTATATTAATACAGATACTAAGTACTTCGTTACTAAAGTACTTTCATTTAAAAATGACTTTCTTTAAAGTTACAGTAATGTCTTTAAACTTATCAACCAAACAAAATCCAGGCACTTTGTAACAAAAACAGGATCCGGTTGCCTTTGACATATGAGACGTGAATTAGTTGAAATTTAATATCTTTTAACGAAGAACGCATTCTTAAAACTTCGGTACGAAGTTAATGTGTTTGTGGAAAGACTAGCTTTGTTTCTTTGTTAACCCCGCGCATACTACGCGTCATTAATGTTTAGCGCTGGACGAGAATAACTGCGCATCGGTAGAATCGCGCTCGTAATTGACGTATTGGTGCGAGAAAGACAACACGACTGGGACAACCAATCAACGCTCGCGCACCTGACGATCACGCGCCTCGCGCGCCGCGCCGTCCCCTCGATAACTTATTTTTTACTTTTGCGCAGGTTTCGTTCAGCGCTAAAGATTCGTGACGCTACTTATAGCCAGTTGGCCAGCTCAGTTGAGCAGGAGATTTGTCTAACGGCAAACGATCTTTAAAATATAAGAAAATTATAGGCCAAATCAAAGGAAAAAGCTGAGTAAAAATTACGAGATATGATCAACCTTTTCACGTCATTAATCGACACGGCTCTATCACCTATATACTAATACGATAAGGATTCAAAATATACACTATAATAGGTAGCCCATTTGCATGATTTATACTTAAATACATTTTAATTGAAATTATTTTTGGCTTCAGCACTAAGTATAGAAACCAATGAACGAAGCTAATATGACCTACACAGGTGAGAATGATCGCTTTCTCTATACACCATTATATTAAAATTCTCTTTCTTGGAGAAATGGCAGTGGTGTTGCCACAATTTAACCAATGTCTAGTTGTGAGTAGATAAAATAAGTTTCAGTGTCGATGTTTGGTTATTGCAATCAACAACACGTGCCTCCAATATCACAGCGAAACATCGAGCTTATTTTAAAATATTACTTAAACTTCAAATGGAGATCTGACAATCTATTTACTTGTCCTATAATAAAGTTGTGTATTTTAATTAAAATTACAATTATACGCACGCATACTGTCGTATCAAATAAACACACTTACTCTTAACATTTCTTAAAGTTTAACGCAGCAGAACTTAATCTTAATAATAACGTAAAGATCGCTGGGAAAATTTGCCTTTATCCCTTGAGTGGTAAAGGCTATAATCCTTTAGGGGTTGTGCCTTAAGATCTCATATAAGGTAAAGGAAGAATGCAATTCGTGATATCTGATTCCTATTGGACTGTAATCTTAATACAATCAAGTGAATAAAATTAATATTTTATATGGCTATTTTATTGATATGGTTGAAAACTGAAATGGAGAATCGACGATCATAAGTTTCAAGAATGAGTTACCGTCCTTTAGAAAAAGCTTAGATACTAGTATGGTGCTAAAATACATGGCATACATGCATGAAGCCTACTATTATCGGAATCAATCTAAATTGAAACTCCTAGAAATTACTGGCTTTCAAAGAAGAAAAAAATCACTACAACCGTTTCTTCAAGTCCAATGTTCTGAGGTAACAGATATACAGAATAAAAACCTCCATTTTTTGAAGACGTTTGAAAAATGTTGAGTCTTAAAGGATTGTAATAAAACATTACACATATGTCCAGAGACCAATGTTTACGACGAATGACGACCGCTTGGCGCAGTGGTAACACAACTGCTTTCTGCGCGAAGGGTCGTGGGTTCGATTCCCGCACCGGAAAAATATTTGTAATTTACATTTCTATGTTTCTGGGGTCTGGGTGTTGCTATGTATGTATGCATTTACAAAAAGAAAAAAATAGTTGCCATAACACAAGCTTCGGCTTAGCTTGGAACTAGATGGCGCTGTGTATAAATGTATTGAAAATATTTATTTATTATTTATTTTTTACACATTGGTCCTCAAAAAAATACATGGTTTGAAAATGGGAAACAAAAAGTGTGCGTTGGCCGGGACTCGAACCCGGATCAACTGCTTGGAAGGCAACTATGCTGACCATTACACCACCAACGCTTCTTTTAAGTAATATAAAAGAATAAACTAAAAATAAAAACCTCACCAATTTGTTTATACAACTGCTATTCTTACAGTTTTTAGTACTTCGTTACTAACAGCCAAATACTCATACGCAAATTAAATTTCAGCACGCCTTAAGTCTCGTAATTTTGACAGAATTGTATGGCGAACTGTCAAATCGGACCGGTTTAAGTTGTACTTAAATTTAAGTTGCGTTTCAGTATTCTAAATAAATAACTTTCTATAAAGTCTACGTCAAACATATGTTTAATGAACGTACTTACCTACGTTTATGAAGTACTTTTACATTTGAATTGTCATTGTTTTACAACAATTAGGTATTTGTTTTCTTCATTAATTTAAAGTTAAAAATCTTCGCGAAACATCTACACTTTCAAAATCACGATAAGCCAAATTAGTAAAGCTATTTTTTAATATTAGCTCAACAAACGAACATATATTTGTATATATTTTAAATGTATTTATAATAGGATCAACCACCATTCACCCAGTCTAAACAGGTCTATCCTATCGGGGTTAGGACAAACTAGTTTGAACTAGACTAAACTAGTTCATGCTTTGTAGCATATTATGAACTAGTTTAGCTTAACTAAAACTAGTTTGTCCTGAAATCGGGTTTGATCCGTAACATATACACACATACACTAGCGACCCGGCTTTGCTCGCATATGTTATGAATTATGATGTAATTCTCCTATATTTTAAGATAGATCTAACTGCACACGGTGTGGAAATTTTATATAAAATCGGCTCGGTAGTTCAGGAGTCAATCGCGGACAAACAGCGTGACACGTTATTTATCTTAATACATATAAGATATAAATCTCGTGTCACAAAGTTTGTCCTCAATGGACTCCTAAACCACTTAACCGATTATAATAAAATTTGCACACCGTGTGCAGTTCGATCCAACTTGAGAGATAGGACAGCTTACATCCCGGTATTGCCCCGGAAACGGGATCTACGCGGGTAAAACCGCGGGGAACGGCTAGTATTTCAATAACAATTTCATATTATTTTAAATAAAATAATATAGGTACGCATACTTCATATTTGACTACTTAATAACAAATTAACATTAATTAATTGATTGTAATTTAATCTTGTAAGTGTTTTGGGTGTGACACCTGTTAGCTTTTAAGATGAAATGATAAATAAATAAATAAGTATAATATATTAAGATATTCGGATAACACTTCTCGCAACGACTGTACAACAAAAGTTAATATACGTTTGTAACAGCATGTTTTTCGCTTATCAACCCCATCATATCAAACACGAATAAGCTATTGTAAACCTTAACTTCAATTAAATAAAGTTTAAAATTAGTTAAACTAAAAGATCTCGTTATCCCATGAATAACTGCAACTCCGCCTCCAAGTTTATCCGACAGGATTGTAAAGGTATTGATAAATGTCTTTATTATAGCTTTAGGATGTATTAAGCTATATAATTTATATTTTTATTGCAATTTTTTAATAAAAGCAGTAATTAAGAAACAGCTTTCGAACTTGTGTCCGTGTAGTTCAAGTCGAAAAATCGCGAAAAAATTACTTTTTTATAATAATTTATCACAGTAACTCGAAATGTATGATTTGATGGATTCTTTTCTTTATTTCATAGTATAAAACAATGTCGCTTCTGTCCCTATGTTTGCTTAAATTTCTAAAACTACGAAAACGCATTCATGCGATTTTTTTTTCAGATAGAGTGATTCTCTTGAAGATTTATTTGTATAATACATGTATAAATACGTTAAATATAATCTTTAGTTAAAATTTAAATCTTTGAGTTGATACGCTATGATTTAAGCCAACAAGTTTCAGCTAAGCTGAATTTTATTTATGAAGCCACAATAATCACGTTCAAACAAGTAACAACTCAAAAAATAAACAACTAACAAAAGTCTTTATGAACAAAAATGCTTAGTTATTTTTGTCTAATAATATTCATATTCTTCTTCAGAGGAGGAAGATACGGTTGACGACAACGATTCCGTATCGTTATAGGCCCACGCTTCGACTTGTATCCTGTACAGATGCTGGAACGTCACTAAAGGAATTAATACCTGTAACAAATAAATCCATAGATACTAATATTATAAATGCGAAGGTAACTCTGTCTGTCTGTATTTCCATCACGCTAAGACTACTGGACCGATTACGAGTAGTATAGAATGAAATTTGGTACAAAGATAGTCTAAAGCCTGGAGAAGGATAGGCTACTTTTTAACTGGAACAAAGGGTCAAAAGGGGGGATAGGAGGGTTGAACATTTTATAATTTTACGCTTTCACGGCCAAACCGATGAACCGCTTGTAATGAAATTTGGTACACATATGGTCTCGACTCTAGAGCCTGAGATAAAACATAGGCTACTTTTTAACTGGAAAAAAGGGGTAATAAGGGGGGAAGGGGAGGTCAAAGTTTTATATATACATATAAACGGGTTTGTTATAACACTTATAATTCGAGATTGGCTAGAATTTTATAGGGTCGAAGTTTATATGAAAATCCACGCTGACGGAGTTGCGGGCAACAGCTAGTAGCCTTATAAAATCACTTGTAGATATATTTAAAAAGTATTTAATGAATAGAAAGACAATTTATCATAGACATAAGTTTTGGTATTATTTATAACTGAGAAAACCAAAGACAGGATCCTCGACCAGTCGAACTACTGACTGGCCGTTAGGCCGCAATGGTTCGATGTCGAGAGAAATATGCTAAGTCTCGAACAAATATCGTAAACGCGATTCAGAACTAGGCGCATTAGTAGCACTATATGTTTATGGTTGATCATTACCGTTTGCTTTTTATTTTATGTACTTAAGCAGAAACTAACCTTTACTTCAGGAGTATCCAACTGCCACACCCTGGGTTGACCAAGTCGGTACGGCATACCGACTTTCACGCAAATTATCATCGTTTCGTGAGCAGAATCTATCTAGAATAATAACACACAGTTACTAGCGTCTCATGGTTTATTGGTTTTTACTTGATCCTGATTTAAGGTTATGATATATAACCAGCAATGGATGCTAATGGTCGTAAATTTGCGCGTGGTGTCCAATAAGTTCGACCGGTGATTTGTTTAAATTACATTGCTGTATTTTTAATATCATCGTTTCATGGGTTTGTTGGGATACATTAAAAACAAATTAATACACTACAATATTTTAGGATACTAAACGAATCTGAAAAAGTAAAAAACTATGACATTGACAAACCCAATTTTTATGGTTATATCTTTAGAACTTACCTACATCCTTAAAATCATTATCTGAATGTCCTCTTCAAATTCGGATGTAAGTCATAAATTAATGCACTACAGATTTATAGTATACTAAAAGAAGCTGAAAAAACATCTCAATTTTCATGGTCAATCAGTATCTGAATGAATCTAAAGAATCTAAAATCTAAATTCGTAAGAAAGTCTTTTACACCTGTATATCAAACTATGTATATATCACAACACTTACCTCCAAATAGTAATTCAAATAGGTGAAGGTGGTGGGTTTAATCTGGAAGATCTCGTGGTAGAAGCGGAAGATGTCTTCGGCGGTGTCCCCGCGGTCGTAGCAGCGCAGACCGCCCATCCACCAATGCCCCACCCACGAGTGAGCGATCAGATCGTAGATCGATGTGCGTGGCATCACGTACCCTTTGCAAACCAAGACGATTCAATTACTAGAGTTGCTTAAACCAGGTGTAGTAATGAAGCTGCTATAGTTTTGTCGTATCCCGAGTTAAAATATTTTATATATGCTTCTTGCCACAGAACAACTGCAAAAATTTGGAATAGGTGGGTCTTCTCCGAGAGCTATAATCTGGGTTCCTTCAAAACAGGAGCTATCTGGTACGACTTGTATTCAAGCGTTCTTCTATCACAGAATAAAAAAAATCTAATCAAAACGCAATGTATACGTTGACCAGCGTGCATTGACCTGTATCACTGTCATACTGTAGTACAGTGTCCCATGTGTACTATTAGTAGAGTCTAAACTAGGAAATATCTAGTTCCACATTTAACGTGACTATTAAATTACAAACTTTTCAACACCCATGCAGGCTTTTGGAACCAGTATACGAGTACCTTACCAAAAGGATCATCCTTAGCGAAGGATCCGACAGCTTTGCCAGTAATGGCAGCTGTGATCCAGGGCACGTAGGGGTGTATAAGGGTGTGTCGGGGCGGGGGCGGGGGGCGGCGCACGCGCAGCGGGTCGGGACAGGCTGGACCTCCTGTGTATAAAAATAAGAAGTTCAGAAATTTGTTTGTACCATTACCATAACTTTATAACACTGGAATTACTAATGATAGTCATTGATAACTCAATGATACTCATTACGTCATAGTTATTCTTCATAACTATGACGCAAATCGATTTAGTAGCATTAAGTAACTCGAATCGCGAGTCGAGTCCGACACTTACAAACGTATTCTAGTACTTTTCCACAACGATTGTTCAGATTTTCTCTCTTATTTTACTAGACTTTCTTAGTCTTTAAAAGATGACGTTTCCTTAAGATTTGAAGTAATCTATTAATTCTATCTTGTTTTTCTAACTACATATTTACATTTAAAAGGCCAGCTTTAAACTTGTCATATATTAAGTGGACTAAAGTACGGTTAGGCAGGTACCTTGAGATAAAGCAACGAGAGACCAATGCCCTGTATGCTCGTGAACGAAACTCGGAGAGCCGGAGTGGAAGCCACAACCCGTAGAACACGCCATGCGGCTTTGAACATGCGAGGTATTCTACAACGTGTAACAGAAATGAGTGGTAATATTTAAGGATCGCAAAGAATACCTAATATTAAATGAATGTATCTATATCTATACTAATATATAAAGCTGAAGAGTTTGTTTGTTTGTTTGTTTGTTTGTTTGTTTGAACGCGCTAATCTCAGGATCTACTGGTTCGAATTGAAAAATTATTTTTTTATTGGATTGACCATTTATCGAGGAAGGCTTTAGGCTATATAACATCACGCTGCGACTAATAGGAGCGAAGATATAATGGAAAATATGGAAAAACGGGGAACATTATTCATCTTTGAGGGCTTCCTTTGCGTGCGCTGCGAAAACGGTTTTAATGTAACAAAAAATAAACAAAAATAATATGTATGAAAGAATTATTCCTCTTTAAATGATCTAAAAAAAAGTCCGCGACAGTATATGTCTATCTTCTAAGATTGACTCACTATACCATAATAATAGAAATAGATCCGACGGGGACGAAGTTCCGAGCAACAGCTAGTTAATAATAATGAGCTATCAGCTGTTACGTGTCAATGACCGCATGACCCTTTAACAATGCATTTCATTGAAAAAGTTACTGCTGTCTCTGTCATTAGAATTCGAAAAGTGATGTAACACGTTTGTTTTGATTTTCATATTATCGATTTTATTGATAATGTAATGAAATAAAAAATCTCAAATATGTTTATTTTAATTCGGGGACTTGTATATAAATTATCTATGAGCATCTGAACATCACGCAAATATATTACCACACATTTCTGTTACACGTTGTATACATAAAAAAATATCATTTCAATCAGCAACTATGAATACCAAGAATTACATCTTAACAAGCGTCTTCTACAACATACATAAACCCCCGACCAAAACTGAGCGTGTAACATTCCTATCACACCTAACAAACGACCTGATGATTTTAAAGACCTGAACCGATTTCCACCAAACATAGCTAAGAACACTCTCGACGGATATACCTTTAAAAAAACGCATTATAATAGGATTTTCCGTTTGGAAGCTACGTTGCCTCAGACAGACACATACACTCACTGACATAAACACAGACAGTTTTATCTTAAGGGGTCAATAACGGGGGTTAATAATTATTAATATATTATCAAGTTACAATCTTCTTAAAAGTGTTCGAATATAATTTTTAATAAAAAATAAATCGACTTCAAACTAAAAAGTAAAAAATAAATTTGCTTCCCACAAAGTAATACGCATTTTCATTTAGAATATAGAAATGATTTAATAGTTATTTCATAATTTTGAAGTCGGTACCAGGTATAATCGATATTGTATGGATTGTTGTAGCATTCGGAGACATCTTCTTTCCAACAAAAAAAGGATCATCAAAATCGGTTCATAAACGACGAAGTTATCGGTGAACATACATAAAAAAAATGTTATACATACAGACGAATTGAGAACCTCCCCCTTTTTTGAAGTCGGTTAAAAACTAAATGACTTTTTTTTTCTTCTTTTTCTGTGTCACAATTCGTTTATAGGTATTTCTAGAGGTCTGAATAATTAAGATGATAAAGTCTCAAAAATCTTACGGTAGGTCGGACTCTACTGTCATAGAGATGGCACAACTCTCGCGGAAGCAACCTCAAGTTTGAAATTTCTTTCTCCTCTTCTATAAAATCTCTTGGAACATCTATCAACAGAAATTTGAAATTAATAATTTAAAACAGCAATAGATTAATAAGATTATTTTTCAACAAGTTAATTATGGCAGTGTAGCCAGCGAAATTACTGAGCTAATGAGTCTTAACATCTGATGATGGGCTGGGCTGTTGGGCTTTATAGCAAAGTTCCGGGTAGCCCTGCATTGGCTATGGGCTGGCGTTACTCTTACCATTAGGAGTGCGTCCAGCTAGTCTCCCCTCTTCATATTATAAAAAAAAATAATAAATAAGCAACAAAGACGAAATAGAAAACGTACCACTAGAAAAATCAATGTGGAGGATTTTTTCAGTAGTTTGCTTGCCACTTCTTGATACTATGAAATTTTTGAATGGTAGACATACTGGTACCATATAGACTGGAAAAAATATAGTCAATGGTTATAAAAAAAATAACTTAATAATAATAATAACCGACAATACATTAATAACTTGAGCATTAGGTACTTATTTAATGTTCGCCTTTACGTTTAGTAATATTTTGTAGATAATAATCATGGAAGTATAATACTTAAATTAAAAAACAACTGCTAAGAAATTTATGACCGAATACTGAAACAAATCAAATTAATCAACCCCTCAACTTTGACAGCTCCGAATTCAAAAACTATCTAAATAACTGAACTTAAGATTTGCTTAAATTTAAATATCGTTTTACGTACTCATCCTTCTACGAACATTCAACATTCGAAACTCACACGACTAACGGCCATACTCAAACGCTTAAAATTTAAGCACGCCTCAACTCTATTAAATGGCTTTCTATGGCGAACTGTCAAATCGGACCGATTTGAGCTGTACTTAAATTTAAATAACGTTTCAGTATTCCAGCGTTAGGCGTCAACAGTTTGAGCAACACTCACACGACTTTATAGGCGTCAAAAGTTTGAGCAACGCAATGCTGTTCTTGACCCCAAAGTGTTTGTACTCCGGATGCAACAACACATCCGCGATCGGCATCAACAGTATCGCCGGCTCACACTCTTTGCCTGATGCCAGATCTTGCAACGTTGTTTTACATTCTGTTTCATCTCTTTCATAGTCTCCGAAGACGACGTTTCCTCTAAAAGTCGATGCTAATTTCAAAAAACACACTACAGGTCAAAGCACTTTAGAATTGGTATATTACAAAACTAGGAACTATCTACTAACTGCGGAAGTACCTTAATTAAGACGTCTACTTTACAATAAACAAAATTCATTATTATAAATTATTTAACTCGATCAAATATCTATGGACGAGTTATTTGTTGTACGAGTAATAACCACGAATTTCTTAATTTTATTAAGCCTAAAATCTTTGTGCTAACTAAATTAGGGTCTTAAGGCGTACTCAAATTGGATTTATGATTGAAAATAATTATAATAAATAAATACGGACATAGTAGTCTACACACAAAGAAATAAATAGGTCCCAGTATAACGCTTATTTTTAATTAATAAGTCATAACTAATTTTTAGTTAATCTATATCTATACTCATATATAAAGCTGAAAAGTTTGTTTGTTTACTTGAACGCGCTACTCTCAGGAACTACTGGTTACAATTGAATAATTCCTTTTATTGAATAGACAATTTATCGACGAAGGCTTTAGGCTACATAACATCACTCTGAGACTAATAGGAGCGAAAAAATAATGGAAAAAAATAAATCAACGGGGACGAAGTCGCGAGCAACAGTAAGTCATATAATGTATCAAAACTTACAACGCATAGCCATCTGGTATTTCAGCAGCATCTATCGCAGTGGACAGAGCGAATTGTCTACTTATGAGGACTACTCGAGGTACCCTGAAGTAATGAGGAGTCCCGTTCTTAACTGAAAATTATACATCAATATGATGATATTTTTAGATTCAACAGAATTGGTCAACTAATTCAAATGCAGCAAGGTGCCTTGAATTATTTCTGGATTAAGCATATTCTCATCTACTTTATTGAAATTTTGGCTGGAGTCTTCGATTAATTATCAATTTTATTATAATTAGTTATTTGGCGAGAAACAAAAAACATTTCGAACTATCGTAAAACAGGTTAAAACAGGAGTAAAGCTTGTATAATAGTAAAAGACAGAAGATACGTAATATCAGACTAACACCCAATTGTATGACTAAAATATGAGTAGAATTTCAATAGACAGGACAACTCAAGAAACTGTGAAGTAATGAGACATCCCGTTCTTAACTGGAAATAACACCTTATTAGCTAAAGCACACATTATTCGTTAGTTAGAAAATCATGGTCAAGGAACTTCAGACCGACTAAGTCATAATATATAATAACTAGCAGTTATTCACCGCGGTTTTACCCGCGTAGTTCTTGTTCCCGTCTGAATTTCGAGAATTCCTTTCTTAGTGCGGTACCTTTCCAAATTTCAAGTGTCTATATTTAGCCGTTTAGGCTGTGCAATGATACGTCAGTCAATATATTTTATTTAATTAGATATGTTCTTCTTTGTATTGACCGCTACTATAGCGCTGAGTTCTGAATCACGCTAATTATATTAATATCCAATTTTTATTTAAACATATTTTTGGAAGAAAATGTTACCCTTCAGGCTTGGACATAAGTATCTAAACCTTCTGAATAGCCAATAAGTAGAATAGAAGTCCACATTTACTTGATCTTAAACTTGCATGTGGAACTCTATTTATCAACTACTTAATTAACAAAATAAGAAACAGATTAGACCCATTCTAGAAAAAAAAATAAGAAATAATTTTCTGTAGGTACTGACCGTGAATATACTGTAAGGCTCCCAGCCAAGTGAACTGCAAATCTTCCAAAGGCCCTTCGTCAGGATCGAATACAGGGTCATCGTGACAATCCAAGAACTGTCCTGACACTCTTGCGACTACTAAAATATTTAATACACACTATTTTAAAAACCGTCCAAGTTTAAATGTAACCTGATCCGTAAGGTAACAGATACAAAAGAAACACTCTTCTAATTAACAGTTTTTAGGATTTTTGTTTAAATCTATTTCTAGGTTTACAGAAAATTTCCAGACACCATTGATTCTATTATAAATTGTAAAAGCTGAAATAAGGCTGACTCTTAATTTAAATCAATTTTATTAGATTACATTTTGAATAATTGGCTTTTTGTCTAAACTTAATGGATAAGCTAGATATTATAGTGACCATAGTTGAAGAAATATGTTGAACTGGCGAACGCATGAAACAATATTGAATTTAAATTTTATATGAATATATTTTACTCACACATTGACGTCTTCTCTAAATTTCTATGCATTTTTCAAATCAAATTAAGTAATACTAACTAAAAATATCAGCAAAACTAGGAATCCTATCACTAATTAGTACTTACCCGTAAATACTAAAAGCAACTCCGTCCACATCTCGGCTAAACGATATGTTTACTAAAAGAACCGTTTGTATTGGAGTGTCAATATTTGCTTGCAAGTTTACATCTTGATACATTCTTGAGATTATTTCATTCTCCGTCGAAAAGAAAAGTTCTAGAATTTGAATATATTCCTGACGACCGCTTGGCCTAGTAGTAGCATAACTGCTTTCTGCGCGAAGGGTCGTGGGTTCGATCCCCACACCGGAAAAATATATTTGTAATTTACATTTGTATTTTTCCGGGGTCTGGGTGTTGCTATGTATTGTATGTATGTATTTACAAAAGAAAAGTATGTATATGTATGTAATTTATTCCGGTATCTAGTTTCCATAACTAGATGGCGCTGTGTATAAGTGGCCTGAAAAAAAAAATTTAATATATCTATAATATAAAAGTGAATCGCCAAATATGTTGCTAAATGATTAAAAAATCGTATGAAAACCTGTTGCGAAGTTTTAAAGATTTTACAGACTTTGTTTTAGGTATAGTCATTTATGTTTAGCGCTGGACGAGAATAGCTGCGCATCGGAAGAATCGCGCTCGTAATTGTCGTATTGGTGCGAGAAAGACAACACGACTGGAACAACCAATCAACGCTCGCGCACCCGACGATCACGCGCCCCCCGCGCCGCGCCGTTACCTCGATACCTTATTGATTACTTCTGCGCAGGTTTCGTTCAGCGCTAAAGATTCGTGACGCGTACTATACTATGTATAATGTAATGATGACTCGTCCATATTGGCGCCTAACGATATTATAATACAAGACGTGTCCTTTATAGCACAATTTAGTTAAATTACAATATATATCGTAGTTCCTGTCATAGCAAGTACGCCTTAAATATAACGGGATGTTCTTATTAGTATTCTATTTGTTATCACTTATTAAAATACTAGCTGCTGCCCGCGACTCTTTCGCTTGGACTTTCATATAAACTTTGACTCCCCTTCCTCCCTTATACCCCTTCCCAGTTAAAAACTACCCTATATTTTATCTCAGACTCTATCTGTGTACCAAATTTAATTCTAATTCGGTTCAGTAGTTATAGCGTAATGGAAAGACAGACAGAGTTACTTTCGCATTTATAAAATTATAGTATGGAGTATGGATTGCAAGTCTAGTGATATCGATATGTACATGATAAATAGAGGTATGTTATATACGTAACTAGCGACCAGCTTCACATGCATATATTATGCATGTATTATACACACAAACCTTGTATGTCTGTCTAAACTTCGTAACCGATTCTCATTCGTTTTTTCTATTACTGTATACATTCAAGGGATAGGTTTATGTGAATAATAGGCCGGCTAGTAGTTCAATCATTTCAGTCTGTCAATTTGTTTGGCTTTGTGTTAAATGGTGTAAACGCATACGCCATTTTATACTGACCTTGCATTTTAGATTTTCACCAGACATCTACCAATAAGACGGCAAAAAGTTATCCAATAACGCCTACATATTATAACTACATAATATAAACGTTAATAGATTTTCATATACATAGCGAAGATATCTAAATATATATAATTCAAAGGTGACTGACTGACATTGTGATCTATCAACGCACAGCCCAAACCACTGGACGGATCGGGCTAAAATTTGCAGTGCAGGTAGATGTTATGACGTAGACAGCCGCTAAGAAAGGATTTTGATCAATTCTACCCTCAAGGGGAAAAAATAGAGGATGAAAGTTTGTATGAAAATCCACGCGGGCGGAGTCGCGGGCAACAACTAGATTTTTAATATAACCTTATTAAGTTTATATTATATCCTTGGACTAGCTACGTGCCGCGATTTCGCCCGCATGTTCGAACCAGGTACTTTATCGTGATACCAAATAAATTTTAATTTTTTAACTATAATAATATACTAGCTGACCCGTGCCCACTTCGTTGGGTATAATGTTAATCCCATCAAAAACAATACTTGTCAAAAAAACCAAGTCTCCCAACTCAATTGTTCTACGGTAAAAAGTTGTGAGATCCATGTAATACCAAGTCGGTTATTAATTTATTCAGTCTCTACTTTAGCGATTTCTCGTCTTAATACGTCAAGTCCCTAAGACCACGATCGTGGTGCATAACAATTAAAAATCAGTTGTGTCTGTAATATTCGTACTCGAAGCATTAACTTGTTGGGTAATAATTAAGAGGATTTTATAGTGACGCATATCAATATTAAAAAAATTTAATGTTTTATATAAATATATTAACTCGGCCATCGCATGAAAATACGTGTTCATTTAATTATTATGTGGATCTGCCAATGCCCCCCCTGGATCCGCCAATGTATTCATCCAATTGAATACTCAAACAACGAACAAAGTTAACAATACAGTCAAAATCCATA
>JADANM010006225.1:770114-789046 GCA_026213755.1 Eurema hecabe
TGGGCCGGAATAGATGTTAGACTCCGTTCTCCCCTTACTCCCCAGTCGAACTAGTCATAGTTTAATCTCAAAATAAATTAATCAACCTTAAAGCTAGGCCATTCATTGTACACGCTAACAACACGAAACAGTTTAAAAACGATGTGGGTAAAGATAAAAAATATATTAATTAAAATATTGCAATCTCTTTATCGAAAATTGTCTTCAATAAAGGAAAGTTGATCGGTAATATAATTGTTTTTCTGTGTTATTTCACGCGATGTGTGCGTGATTTTTTTATGTATCATTTAATGTAGGTCATGTTTTTATATCATACGTATTTATTAGAAGGACAAAGAAATTGCAAATCAAGTAAACGGACAAAGAAAGAAAAAATAAGTGAGTGTAGCATTTTGAACTCAATTTTTAATACCTAGTTCATTTTATTTCAGAATAATTGAAATTGCTCTACGGTTCTTCTACTACTTACTGTTAGAGTTTGGGAAATAGCTTAAATAAATTAGTATAAATATAACTGGCAACAGCCCCGGCTTCGCACGGATATATTACATTTACGCATTAATTATACAATTACCTTTATCTTGAATCACTGTTTAAAAACCGCAAGAAAATCCTTTGCGTATTTCGAAAGATTTAAAAAGAAAGCGACATTGTTTTATACTATATATGTAATGATATAACAATGATTAACAAAATGTGTTGTTAAGTGTATAACTCGATAAAAACTGAAGCTATTTCCATAATTATTTACGTACGAGACATGTTCCTAAGAAGAGAAAAGGGTAGATGAAGGGTTGGTATAAGGTTTTGTACAGCGAAGGATAAGTACAGCGTGAACTATGAACTCAAAGAAAAATAATTCCGACTATGTAAGCATATCCCTTCTCTAAATACGACCACTTTAATGATCAATGCAATGTATTGGAACTTAACAGTACAAAGACCCCCGTTCCGACTCGCATAATGTGAATCATATGAATATAACGATATATATTAGGTACATTAAACCTTCCGGTTTAACTCGCACGATAATACTAGATTATTAGATAGCATATCTTTCATAACACTTTTCTCACGTGGCCTTATTTGACCTTGAGACTAGTTTTTTTGATAGGTTTTATTGATTTGATTTTATTTCTTTCTCTTTCTCTGTTTTACTCTTTTGTTACGAGCCAAAGAGTAAGTGATCACAGATAACGTATGGAAAATTGAGAAATTTGTGTTAAGATGATATAATGATAATTTTCTTTAGAAACAATAAACACGGCGTTGGTTCATAAAAAAAATTCTATATACATTGATTTAAATTAAAAATGTGCAGGACTGCAAAACCCTTAAGGTACTAAAGACAATATTTTAGGCGAATTTATACCGGCTTACATGGAGCTATTATAATTATGTACCTATTTATAAGTCGGTAACGCAATTGAAACACACTAGTCTACACTGCGACTGTTCTTAGCTTTACCTACCATCAGACGAAACCTCTAATTACTTAGTGTAGCGTAGTTAGCGTAATTAGAATATATGTAGTCTAAATTTTACTTAAAAACGCTAATTAACAAGCAATATTTTCAGATTTATAACTTCACGTTCATAGGTCGTGGTTTATGCGTGATCGAAGCGTTGGCTGGTGACCGATAGAGAAAGGTCAGAAATTGTTTTCGCGAGTTTGATTTAATAAAAGTCCTATCAATTACTTATTGCTAGGTGAAAATATATGATATGATTATGACGTACCCGTAGACGTAATTATTTGCTTTCATGCTGAAGAGTTTCCTTTTTATTAGTTACCTATAATTTGTATATCATGTTAGCTAACGGTTTCAAACACTGTTACAATTGGGAGCGACTTACGCTAAACTTCAGTAGTTTTTGCGCAATTAACTTCTTAGTTACGTACATTGACATAAACTGTCGCCTTAATAATATTATCATGATCAAAACTGGTCAGAGGTGATTTTTTGAAGGCACATTAAAGTAGAATTCTCGTGCATCAATAGAGTCATCAATGGAGACTCTCACGTCAACTGATAAAACTCAATCTACCGAAACTACGCACTTGAACATCATGACACACCTGAACAGGGCATGGTCCATTTAACAAACATCTTAATGTAGATTTTACTAACAGCCTTCAGAACTTGTTTGGAGGCAGAAGGGTTCGTACACATCCTTCTAGACTGGGTGTGCCGAAGACTCTTTCCAAGAATTTGGATGACCCCAAAACTTTGATTGGGATTTGGGCGCCTCACGGAACTTAGGATAATGAAGCCACCCTTTGCTCGCAAAATAGGCGCATATTGGTCGTCCAGCTGTGGAAACCAGCTCGACTCTACATACGTACATACATGCATAATATTAGTTGGGATTATTTTATTAAAAAAGCGCAAATATTATTTTAAATTAAATGCAAACTTATAATAATAATCAAAGAGTAAATAACATGGTTTATCGCAAAACATTTCGCGGTAAAACGCATCTTGTAAATCATAATATTTTTGTATAACTTCAGTTAGCGTATTTATATCTAGAAACTGTTGAGATCAAGATGTTATTTAAACATTCGAGTAACACAAGATAAAACAAGTTTTTTATATACTAGCCCCGCCCCGCAGTTTTCTCCTCTTTCATGCATTAAATATATATTATACACATACACCCTCAATTAATCTATCTAATATCAAAAACGCATTACAATATATTGCTTATTTTTAAAGATCTAAGCATACATAGGGGCAGACCTAGATTTATCCTATGTACACCTATAGCTGGTTAGGTATTAGGTTTTAAGGATCTTAAGAGTGTAGATCACACATGCTAAAACTCTTTAATTGATTTCTAATATCCTCCAGGCAAGCCATGTGACGTAAAAGTAGTCATCGCCGCCCAAGAGGCAAGAACCCTCGTGGAGTTTGACAGCTCTGGAGCGAGTTGCCGGGCTTTAAAAATAAATACGATTTTTGCAATGGTACTACCATTCAGTCTATTATATCGGCATTCATTATATTGCTATCTAATAACTTTATACCTCAATAAATTTATAAAGATAAGCTTATTTTTTGAAAAACAAACATTTCCTTCCCAAATACTCAGAAAGTTATTAATCATATCTTAATATTATAAATCTACTAATCTTATTATATTTTAATCTCAGAACGATTTATATCGCATTTTAATAAAAATAACTTCGTATTTTATGAATGAAACACTTGACTTTTAAATACCCTTAATTCAAATTTATATGTTTTTATCACGTATCTCCGAAATTGCAGTATTGTAGCGATAAAGTTATTACTTCATAATCTCTTTACTACTTGTATTTTATACCGTTTACCATAGAATAATAACACCTAGAACTGCAGTATGAGCACGCAAATTGAATACATTTCTAAGTTTTTCTTACTTACCTTACTTCGTCTACGCTCACCGCTGCATCGCATCAAAATTCATGTTTTGTAGATTTTTTTTTGTTTTTTATAGCAGCAACATTAACGGTGGCCTTTCGCCTGATCGCTTATTACACTTACATGTATAATATAAATTTGGCTTGACTTTACGCGGACCAATGTCACTCGACAATAATGTGGCTTTCTATTGGTAAAGAATTTATAAAATCGGTTCAGTAGATCCCGAGATTACC
Organism: Eurema hecabe; assembly: GCA_026213755.1. Classification (NCBI taxonomy): domain Eukaryota; kingdom Metazoa; phylum Arthropoda; class Insecta; order Lepidoptera; family Pieridae; genus Terias; species Terias hecabe. The sequence goes on from JADANM010006225.1 coordinate 773,758, forward strand.
CCTTACAATTTAACAAACACAAAAACTTTACCTCTTTATAATATTAGTATAGATAATACATACACACATACAAATTAAACACTTATACATTCATACATACCTAAAAACAATAGATAGATTTAGTTTTGTGGAAAGAAATGTATAAAATGGATCTCTCTGAGGATCGGAACAAATAGTTCACAGGTATTATCTTTCATGTTATCATTCATCTTATTTTTACATGCCAACTACCACACCTTATTGCGACCATGCAGTCCTTTCTCTGGTGTTAGTTAGTTTTAATAAAAATAACAGAAATTTTATGACTTACTTGCCATTCACCACACTCTTTCTAAAACAAAACATCTAACACAGACATTACCTTCTTCGATTATTTTAAAAATAATTAAATATTAAAAGTAAAAAGTTATTTCAAGTGACAGGTATAAAAAAGTCGGTTTTTAATTTAAAACATTTTATTTATCACAATACAACTACTTTTTAACACTAATTTATCTAATACCAATATGACTTAGCAGGTACCCTGTCTTCTTTGATACCCATTGAATCCATTATATCCATTTCAAAGGTACACAATTTTGGTTCAAATGTTATCTGAAAAAATATTTCTTTTCTATTAGTATGTATTAGACGAAATAACAAGAAAACTACATAAACTGTTCTGTATAACAACAATCTTTAAGTTCTATTCTAAAAGTTAATTATAACATATCCATCTTAAGATTAGCATTCACATAAAATAACCTGTATAACTAGTCTTTATGTAAAATTCTAAGAGTTATGTATGACATCTCCATTATATGGCAAGCACTCTTTAATGGTATTGCATATAATTTTAAGAATAAAGCTAACAGTACAAAGATGACAACAATATTGTTTATCTGCATTTGGTCATAGTCTTTTTTATCTGTGATTTAAAGTGACATAACATGACAAATGTCACTACGGATACCACATACCTGAGCAGCATCAGCAGCCACAGTGTCTTTCTCTGCATTGTCTATGTACAACTGTTTACTCTTGTAGTCTATGGTTTCTTCAGCGGATTTGGGAATTGGTATTATTCTACTACTTGCTGTTGACACACGTACCTATATTGTACAGAAGATTTTTTTGTTAATAATTCTTAAAAATTATTAAAAAAAAACATTTTGTTATTAGTGTTTTCTCTGTTGTATTAGCTGTCTGTAGCTAGTGGCTATAGATGCTTATGGATCTGTATTTAACTATCTTTATTAGGGTATATGCACATAACATAACATAATGGTATTTTTGGCATTTTTATTGCAACAACTTATACAGTTATTTATACCTTTTTAGTTATTTATGACGATTAAATAGTGACAATTCATCTAAAAAAATGACTAAAAACGACACTTCCGTTTAAGTCACTCAAAAATAACAATCATTGAAATGTACTATTTTAGAGTTTTACTGGTTTATATTTTCGAAAGACTAGTTTTTAGGGGTAATGGTATAACTTATTATGGCATTTAAAACATTAAAAAGTGCAAATACTCTATTTCATTCTAAATGTTATTGTTATTAGACAATAAGTCAGGTTTTACCTTTTCTCCCTCTTCGGTATAACGCCACTCTATATCAGTTGGCTTTAGACTCTCGGGATCGACCAATTTAACACCAGTAGTTACAAGCAACGGAGCTTCAGATTGGACGACTATTCCCGGAAAATCTTTATCTTTCCCCACCTAGAAAAAAAAAGTTAGTAGTTAAAAAAATAATTAAAGTAAAAGTTAGAATATAATATATAGAAAGATTCACATGTATAGACACCTGATAAGTCTAATTTCACAATTATCAAATCTGATATTTTAATGCGAGAGAAACCTTGAATTTGAACATATTTACATTTATTCTACCCAACTCAGATACTGATAGTTTAGTTATAACCCTACTGATGTAATATAATAAACAAAGTTTGTATATACTGCTTTGGTATAACTTAAGTGCTGTTATGTACCAAAACCTTATTTTGAGAAATAAGCTAAAAAGCACAGTAAAGATTTAAAACAATCGTACTTTATAACAGCATTATTAAAATAATTATCTAGTAAACTATTCAAGTAGAGATAGTGATTTTTTTGTCTATAATATAGCACTAAAAAGCTAAAAATCAACCCAATGTCAGATAACAACACTTGATATAACTATAGCATGGGTATGTGTTTCAGATATGTTCAAAAACTGCTGAATATAGGTCATATAGGTTGTCCTGTGTTAGAAAGATCCGAAACACTCCCCTCAGAAAATGGCTGAAGGCAATCTGCAGTGTTTTTGGTGGATAAACCAGACACAGTGATTTGTTGGTGATTAGGGTTTGGGAGATATCCCATCATCACATATCCCACATATCCCCAGATGACTCATCCCAGTAATGCCTTTCCCTTCAAAAAAAAGGGGACTACAAAATTTTAATACTCAGAAATTTACTCACAACTCGTAAATGTGTATTTAGTCCCTCTACAATAACCCAATTTCTTTCTTGAATCACTTGCTGAACAATACCTTGCTTCCCTTTATCTTTGCCTACCATTATCTCCACACGGTCTCCTCTGAAATATATTTTTAATTGAATAAAAATCCCTTAATAAACAACAAACATTTATTTGAAGCAAGAAAAGGAAGATTCTGTGTTACTTTTATTTTCAGAAATACATTTTATATTTTGTTATATATTCAACTTAAATTTCCCTAAATCCATGTCTATAAGACATATTGTACAGCTATGAAATGGAATAAATGAGATTTTGAAATATAAAAATTGTTCTGAATTTGGTTGCAATTAAAATATGCATTTTAATGTGAAATTGTGGTATATATTAACTATCTATACTAAAACATAAAGCTAAAGAGTTTGTTTGTTTGTTTGTTTGACCGCGCTAATCTCAGGAACTACTGGTTCGAAATGAAAATAGACAATTTATCGAGGAAGGCTTTAGGCGACATAACATCACGTTGCGACTAATAGGAGCGAAGATATAATGGAAAATATGGAAAAAACGGGGAAAATTATTCATCTTTGAGGGCTTCCTTTGTGTGCGCTGCGAAAACTGTTCAATACCAAATACCAAGAAATATGAATGAAAGAATTATTCCTCTTTAAATGATCTAAAAAAAAAGTTCGCGACAGTGCATATACTGTCTTCTAAGATTGACTCACTATAACATAATAATAGAAATAGATCCGACGGGGACAAAGTCGCGTGCAACAGCTAGTTTTATATACTACGCACGAAAAACTATCCACAAACCGCGTTGTTATTTACGAACAGATAATTCAACACTTACTTAAAGAAACTCCATTCTCCCACAGGTTCTACAAACACCTTTTTTCTTAAAGTTCCCCGCTCATTTTGTCGCTCAAATTGACCAGTCCACGGTCTGTTTGTCGTGAAACGGAATTTCTTACGGGCAACTTGAGCTGCCGGGTATTGAGGATATCCCTTAGGATTCCTCCAATACACCTTAAAATAGTATTCATAAGTTATAGGTTATGAATTATAAAACAAACAGATCTTATTTGGAACCTAATATCCAACCTGTTCATAACTCCTCTTGACGTACGACTCGGGAAGATTTGAGTATTTCAAAGTCAAATCTCCCACCTTTTTCGATAAAAAATTAAATATTCGCATTGTTATTAATTTTCGCCAACCATAAAATGAAATAATTTATTTAAAACACAAAAAATTTACTTAATAACATAAGTCAAAGTCAAAGTGACACTGACTTCTTTTTTTTTTTTTTATTTAATTTAATGACCTGGTAACAAAGACCTTTAGGTCATATCTTATTTATTATTTTTACACTTCACTTCATTTCTTTCTGCCCTTCGTAAAGTGATAGTGAACTTTACGAAGAACCTAGACGAATCTTGGAGCAATCGGAACGGCGCTACTAAGCGCTCTCATATGAATTCTTCATTTCTTGGACACTTATTAGCTAGTTTACTGCATGATACACTATCACAATCATACATTAAATCACTTTATGCACCAAAAAAGGAATATTCAATCGAGATTACATATAGACGCCGCACAATTCCCGCCAAAACTCTGACAACTCACACTGACTTCTGATTTCTGAATGTACAGATTGTAATTTGTAAGATGTAAAATTATTCTAAGATGCGTGTATCCAAATTATCAGCAGTTTTAAAATTATGAAACAAAAGTTTATCTTTCATAATTAGTAATTTGTATATACTATAAGTCTTAAATTGTACTTGATTGATTAGTTTCTCCAAGCAGTCTCTTTCATTAATAATTGACAAACATGCTTTATTAGCTATTGAACTATTGACACAAATCATAATGACTGTTTCAAGACTTAAGTATCATTTAATTAATTTTAGTACATAACATTAAAAAAAAAACATGATTTAACTACCTAATAGGCTAATACTGGTAGTGTACATACAGGCAAAACAATAATCAAGTGTGTTCAATAAGCAAATGTAATAGTAGAGAATTTTTAAATAACAAAATATGACCATAGACAACTGACGTAAATCAGCTGTCCAACGAAATAAGTTGCAGTAGATGGCAGCACCGCATCACGTGAATTTTCATGGCGGTGTTGTAGGGCTAGTCCCGTATCGTCTTGTGATTTCACCAAAAAATTGCTGTTTCGTATATTCAATTATAAACAGCATTAAATTTTAAATTACCGGTGAGTACAGTGATGTTCATTTGTGTATATCAAGCGGCGTACATTCCTTAAAATGCATTTACGCGGTAGTATTCGCTTGTCAAAATTAGACTACAGTGTCGAGGGTGGACGAGGGTGGTTTGGGGATGTTTTTGTGTTATACAAGTCTGGCGCCGGGACGTCTGACATCTATACGGACGCCTTGAGCCTGGACACTATTGATTTGCTCAACGTACGTTGTAATAATAGTAACACTTGGAGTCGAATCCATAAAGGATGAAGTGACTAATTATATCGATTTTCGCATTTACTATTTTATGAGCAAGCTTCGTAAAGTGAAGAGGTTGAGATGTGCGCTTAATGTAATATTGTTCAAGTTCAGATAATGAGTCGTTATACTATTTTCAGTGTTCAGGATGAGTGAGTACTGGGTAATAAGTGCCCCAGGCGACAAGACCTGCCAGCAAACATGGGATACCCTGAACAATGCCACCAAAGGAGGCAACCTCAGTGTCAACTACAAATTCCCGATTCCCGACTTAAAGGTATACCAATCATAGTACTATATCGATAGAATTAAGGCTTTTTAGTAACAATTAAACTTCATATCATGTGATATATTAATTAAATATAAGTACAAGCAAAATCTTGTTAACATCGCTAGGTCATATAACAGTCATTACATTGATATGTATATAATCCCAATAAGACTAAAAAAATTTAGTCCTATATGTGGTACCTAATTAATTCAAGTGATATAGCAGAATTTTTCTGGATAATCATATATCTTTTCTTAAGTTTGAAATAATGAAATATTTATAGACAGCAAAGTCGTAATTATTATTCACATAATATCAATTGTTTTATTTCTATAGAATAACACATTATATCTTATGTTGTTAGCAGTTGTGAAAGCCTGTTACTTAGACACAAACAAATTTGTTTTGTTCTTTAAGTATAAACTGTGTCTCTGTGTAAAACTACTACACCCATAAAGAACACATTTTTTGTGTTAAAAATGTTAAGAATATTTTGGGTTTATTCTGATTTTTATAGTTAAAATTTTAGAGAAAAATTAGAGCTAATTATATACATGCTTATATACTATGAATTTACTTGTAAATGTGTATATATATATATATATATATATATAAATAAATAATTCCCAAAATACAGGTGGGGACTTTGGATCAGTTGGTGGGATTGTCTGATGACCTCGGTAAACTCGATACCTTCGTCGAGAGTGTCACCAGGAAAGTGGCTCAATATCTTGGTGAGGTATGTATAGTGAGAATAGGCTTTAATAAAGATTCTATAAATTGTTGGTTATGGAGTCTTGTGCTTGATGAATTAATGATAAATAAAGATTAAGTCATTGTTTAATAAAAGAAATTCATATCTTCCCCGTAAAATTATTTGTTTACGAACTGGTAATAGATTATTGTTTTGTAATGTCATGGCAATTCAAAAGTGTAATGCAGCCTAGTTGAATAAAAACGTATTTCGATTTCACTTTATAACAGTGGTTGCTTATTGAATATTGGAGTTGATTGTATGTTTGCCACCACCAAATTTAAGCTATGGATAATTCCTAAGGGATAATAAAAAATTAAAATAAATTTAATAAAAAGTCTGTATATGGTTTTATACATTCCTTATACGAATTTATATTTTCTTTTAACTTAGCATAATTATCATAGAGAAGCCCTCCCACGTTAAATAAGACTGTATGTACATGTCATAATACCTTTAAGAAGGATTATCACAGGAAGATTACTCATAATATTAAAGTTGGTCTTATAAAATAAAAGATATTTTTCAATGTTATTGTTTCCCTTTTTTGATATCGGTATATACATATATAGACTATATAGGATGATTTTTATATTATAATATACTGTCTGTGGAAAAAAGGCAGCAAAAAAAAGCAATGATTCATTCTATTTTTTTACTTCATAAAATTTTATTTTTATTTTATTTTTTAAACAAAACTTACAGGTATTAGAGGACCAACGTGACAAACTTCACGAGAACCTGATGGCAAACAATAGTAAGTCATTTTTTTTTAATTTTTTTTCAACATTTTTTTTACATGGCACTAAACATTTAGTTCTTGTGGTCAATTATTTCAGATAGATAGTTTTACATAGAGCTGTTTGGTGCCATTTTTTATAAACTTAGGAGGCACAATGTGCTATCTTCAGAGTGTTTTGCATGAAGAAATTTCAATTTTAGACAGAATTATGGCATGTGTGGGAGGTTACTTTATAGATATTAAAGCTATGTATAAAACGGGCAAACTGCCGGCATGATTGAACTAATAAAATTCGAATGATCGTTTTAGTAGACAATGAATAAAAGCACAGGATAGTGCGAAAGATAAAGCATGTATCGCTCAATTTCGGTGGTCTATACATTTTCTGTATTTTTTTGTTTCCTTTTTATTTGTTTTTTTTTTTATTTTCGTTTATTTATTTCGTATAATTTGCATGTTTATTCCTTTATGCTGTCATCGATAAGGTTATTTTTAATTTTCGTTTGCAATACAAACATTGCACTGTATATTTGTATTTATGTTATTCTTTTCTTTATGTAAATATTATGCATCCTTTTATTTATACCTTCACATTAATAATACCCAATTGATTCGGATATTTCTTCGCACTAATTTGTACCTAATTCAGATGGTATGGATTTTTAACCTTTTTAAAAATCCATCGAGTGTTTTAGTTGAAGCTAAGAATGCTGAGTGGCCAGTGTGAATAGTAAAAAGGTTCTTATACATGTGACTATTTTGAACCTTTGCATCCATAAATGTTCTATACTGTTTCGGCGTAAGATAATATGTTGCACCGTGTATGATAAATGTATGTTTATACGCTTAATTTGGTAGACATTTGAATAATGCCACATTGTAAAGACGAAAAATCGACAGTCATGCAATTTTTTTAATTTTATTTTATCGCATTTTCATTACACCTTAGGCGAGCTGTAAACTTTTACGACTGTTTATTTAGGAATGTTTTATAGTGAGAATGCTAGTTTTGTAATTGCATTTCAGTGTCTGAAAAATGGAAAAAAGTTTGCGGAAGTGAGTAATTACGTGTATTGTATGTATCGGGTGTAATATGTGAATTAGAGCTTTATATCTATAAGTTCTGTGCTTCTGTATTTGAGATAAATATATTTTAAATTTAAAAATAAAAATATCGTAGATGCTGCCTTGTGCTTCTAGAAAAAAATCTATTTGCTGTTTCGCTACGTAATTATAACAATTAAAAATTCTCGTCAATATTTTCAGGGCTGAGTAATCTACCTTTTTGATCTAGAGTTTAGTCTGAACTTGATAGGAGTTTGGGTTAACTTTAGAGTATCGATTGTGTTATCTTTTATCTCGTCACGTTGTTTTCAGTTTTTACATACGGTTGGTGACATGTTATAACATAAGTCACTTTTGCTTATATAAGACGTCGTATTACTATGTATTAGGTTATTTAATGTTAATCACACTCGATTGTAACGCAATATATTATATAGTACAATGTGAAAATGTGATATAATGCACTGAATTGTCTATGCAATATGTACTACAAAACAATCGCAATCACTGCCTCGCAGTCATTCATAGCTTAGTTTTAACGAGCTTCCATATTGTTCATGCTTCGTGCTTCTTATTTTATTATTACTATTATTTTATTTATATTTTTTTATCTCTATCCTCTCCTGTACTAACGTCCTATACCGAAGCGTGAAGCGTAGGGCGCGTCGCGTCAGACGCCCGAGTGCCACCAAAATAGATTGACGTCGTAACGGGACGTTGTAACCGGGTGGTGTTTTGCAGAGACGGTTAACCGAAGTGGGGATAGGTTCGGGAGATTTAGTGTAACTAGAAAGATAAAAGAGGCCGTTCGGGCGGCCGGTTTGTATGATGTGCGCAACGCAGGCGTGGACTACGGGGACCCGGGAGGGGGCGAGCCGCCGCCCACGCCCACGCCGACGTTGCCCACGCCGACGTCGCCCGTGTGCGACTCGGCGTTCTCAGAACACCATGGGTGCTGGCCGTGCGAGCACCGCGACCACTCAGACTGCGGCTCGCACCGTGAACACTCGCAGCCCTCCAGCGGGCGCAGTTCCCCCCGCTGGGACGTAGATGAAGAGGACGACAGACACCACCACATCCTTAGTCAAGGTTCAGGAGACTCCCGTCCTAACCCCCTCCCCGTTGATTGGCATTTGAGGCTTCGCTTACTAATTCTAATTCAGGTCAATTAATTTTGATCATCGTAATTCAGTTTACAGTAACAAACGCGTTGTTTGTTACTGTTCATGCACTATTTGAAACTAACTGATGATTAATTTACTTGAAAAATAATGGATTCATCTTAAAAGTGATTAAGAATAAGAAACAATATAACGCAAAAGCATAATTTATAAAAATCTCATCTCATGGACCTATGAAATGACTGTAACGGACAATTTCGAAATTATTGCAACAAGTCTCAAATACCCGTCAATATATACCGCTAGGCAGAGTAGGGCTATTTAAATTCCCGAGTTGATTATAGCTACTGGCTATACACTGGCGCTGCCTGTATTAAACACTAGGAACTGCGAGTGTGGTGATTGCGAATTATGTATAACTTTAGTCTTAGTTTTCAACGACAGGTGGCGCTAGTTACCCTGTTTCGGGAGCGCCATCCTGAATTTGAATTCAAAAATTGTATTGTTAGTTTGAATTTAGGGTGACGCTACACGTTATTATGAAGCTAAGTTACCCAAATTCACAGTTATGTACGTGTCCTAAGCATCTGTCGCTTGGCTATCACGATTGTACGCTAATATTTGTCGTTTATAAAGACAGATTATTTATTATTTATGTTGCCAGTTCTAAAGGAATTGTTTTTTTTTACTGACAATGGATTAAATAATAGATAAGACTGTTTAGTAGTGATTCAATATGTAACTTACGCTAATTATTTAATTAAATGCCAATAATGTTATTTATATTGATTGTAATCCAATTTGAAAGCAGCAAAGTCCTTGTTTAGCTTTTTATATTGAGTTGTGCTTTATTGTCATAATGTAACGTCTGAAAATAACACAATATCAACTGATGTCAACCCAAAAAAGGCTTTTGTCGGAAAATGAGTTGTACCACTTTCCTTTTGGGGTAAAACATTTTCAATATGATAAATATTAATTAAGTATGATGAATAGCTTATTTTAATTAAGACATAAAATATGCTTTATTGATACACGCCCGAAAAAAGAAAGATACTCTTTTAATTTTGCCGAGTAATAATTTTTACTCGTGTGACATAGAGACGTCAATGTCATACATTTTTACGAGTTATTTTATTTTATACAAAATTAAACAGCATACAACTACTACAGGTACACGGAATGAGTAAGACACTATTTATTTGTATGTTCCGTATTTGCATGTTGCATGATTGACTTGCATGACTTGTGTTTTGATACAATGAACTGTCAAAAATGAATCCAAATGTAATTATTTTTAAACTGTATTCAAATAGGTTTTGTTGATACAGATAATAATGAACAAGCACAGTAAATTTTTTTGTAAATTTTCAGAGGTAGCTCAATAGTTTTTTTTGTTCAATGAAATAAGTTTCTTATATAAATTTTGTCCGAGTTCTTGACAGGTGTTGTTCGTGTTTTTAGCTGTTGGATTTCGTAGTTTGAGATGCTTAATAATTGCATTCAGTAATAAGTATAGTGTTGCATAATAGTGCGTTTTGCTGGATGATCACATTAGACAACCAATACATTTTGACGTTGTTATTGACGTATTATTGACATGTGTCAAATTGCGTCATCAATATCTTCTGAAGATTTCAAGTAAATTCAGTTACGAGTTTTAATTTTAATAAACCGTTATTTTTAAGAGTTCCAAATAATTAATTAGTTAGAAAGATTAATCTTTGCATTTATGTATGTATTTATCACGTCGACAAAGTGCTAAAGTAATCTTTAATTTTTTTTTTAGTCTGTGATCGTCCAGTTGAACGCATCCAATGTTGTACTTAGTGACGTATTTTCTTCGTCGTTTTTTTTATTTTGTGATTCATTTGGCTTCTATACTTTTTGGTTTTGTCTGTTTTTTTGTTTCAGCACTTATATGAATATTGAATTTGATTATTTTAAGTTCAGTTATATATGAACGCAGTTTTCATAGACATCATTTGTTTATGCGCGTATAGAAATATATTTTTCTTTGAATAAAATTGTTTTATCACGGAATATTTATAATAAAATATTATACTATGAAACTACATGTCATGACTAACTTTATATCTACATTTAATTTAAATTTATTCTAATTTAAATGTTTCAAAAATTTGTCTGTGAAGATTGCGATGTATAGACAATAAACATTAACGTAATAAGGATACCTCTAATCCTTAATAGATATACAATATCCATTAACATCATAGCATCCTTACAACCTATGAATCGACGTCTAATTAACTCATACATAATTACAGGCGATCTGCCGACGTATCTGACCCGCTTCCAATGGGATATGGCCAAGTATCCCATTAAGCAAAGCCTGCGCAACATCGCCGACATCATCAGTAAACAGGTAACGTGGTGGATACAAGCCTTTCGACCGACCAAACTAATTAGGCGAATGACAAACGTGATGTCGAGAATAATTCTAAGTTCAAGTAGCAATCGATGCGATCTTCTAGTTAACTTGGTCTTTAGTATTAGATTTTTTTAAATATGAAAATATTTTCAAGACGATTAATTTAATTTAACACAGCGCCATCTAGTGTCACACTGAGGAGAAATTTTGTTGTGGCTAATAGATAATGGATACATCATATAAATATACTTTTCTTTTGTAAATTTATTTAAAATATAGTACATAGTAGCAGTATAGTACACCCCCAGATCGCAAAAAACAATTAATTTCAAATATATTTTCAAACGTGAGTATTGAACCCACAAACAACCTTGGTCCAAATAAATATCATAAGCACTATTCAATACTCGGCGCTCGCTCCCCACAGATTCATCAAGAAAGGGAACACCCACTCATGGAACTAGAGTTCTATTTTATTATGGTTCGCAAGATAAATATTGAGTCGGAAGCTTTTCGTTCAAGTTTTTTAGTATACAATCTGACCTCACCATCTCCTATGTATTAAATTTTCAGGTGGGTCAAATCGACGCGGATCTTAAGGTGAAATCATCCGCATACAACGCCCTCAAGGGCAATCTACAAAATCTGGAGAAGAAACAGACGTTAGTATACTTCTATTGGGAATGTGAATGTTTTTATATTTGCTAGATTATCACATTCAAATACTAGATTAGACCATAGATCAATCACACAAGATGCTTTTTAAATAAGAAAAGTGTAAATTGTCACTTTTCTTTGATACACTGTTTGTACTAGGGGAACTTTTCCAGTAAACCATAAACACGTACAGTAGAACCATTAAGTCAATGTATTAACACTTTTGAAGTGGTCATGGTATTACAAAACATTTACCACCGGTTCAGAAGGCAGTTTCTACAGAGAAGAACCGGCAAGAGATTCTGATAGTTTTAAAAATAAATACATAGATACAATTGCAATGCATTTATATATAGTATAATATCGTTTAGATATATGTTTATATAAGAAATATTGACGAGAGAGATACACACAAGAGAGTATTTTTGACTTTGCTTTTAAACGCACTTTTAACTTTAACCTAGAAACATATTAACTTTCCAGCGGCAGCTTGTTGACCCGCAACTTGGCTGATTTGGTCAAGAAGGAGCATTTTATTCTGGACAGCGAATATTTGACTACCCTCCTTGTCATTGTGCCTAAGTGAGTATAAATCTTGTGTCTAACTTAACTAATTAGTGACTGAATGATTTCAAAAAAGGGATTTTCGCAATGTAAAACAATGTAAAAGTATAATAACCAAATTGGTTCTGTATTTCTAGTGTATGTAAAAAGGAACTGTCTACAAAATCTTATAGTATTTCTTCTTTATTATTTGTACACTATAAAAAAATATTTAAAGATATCATTGTACTTTTTCTTTCACATTTAACAATATCTATTAATTATATTATTGACAATTGTTTGTATAATTAATTTACAGGTCGATGTTCAACGAGTGGAACGCCAATTATGAGAAAATAACAAACATGATCGTTCCCCGTTCCACACAAATGATCCACCAAGACAACGACTATGGGCTCTTCACCGTAACTTTGTTTAAGAAGGTACATATTATTTTTTAATTGTTTTATAAAATTAGAGTCAAGAAGACCAAGCTAAAAGTTGGTCTTAATTGTTGCAAGTCAATGAAAAAACCACCACTTAGTTTTACAATTTTTTTACATAAATAACATCTTTCGGGCTTTTGTCCCGATCGGACATGTCAATCCTATCATACCTTATATTATAAATATGCAGTATGTATATGCTTTAATCATATTACACACTGTGTGTAGGTTTGCCAAGATAAAAAAAAATAAAACTAACAATAATACTTAAAATTCCAAGATTTTTTTATCTCAGAGATTACTTTATAAAAATGCCACTTATTGATTGGTACGTTTTGGATCCTAATATATTGTATTGTTTTCAATACGACGGTGTTTTTACTAAATTGTAATAATAATTATTGCAGGTGGTAGAAGAATTCAAGCTGCACGCTCGCGAGCGTAAATTCGTCGTTCGCGAGTTCAGCTACAACGAGCAGGACCTCGCCGCCGGACGCAACGAGATCACCAAGCTCGTCACCGATAAGAAGAAACAGTTTGTTAGTCTCCTGTTGCTTATACACACACACACATGCATACATACATACATACATATGTACATGTATAAAGGCACGCAAACGCATACACACACACGCACAGAAACAGACATAAACAAATTCACGCGCACACATACATATTACATACATATACAAATGCACACACAGACACGCGTATATGTGCTTGTATAAGCACGCACATACGCATAACACACGCTCACAGAAACAGGCATAAACAAATTTACTCGCACACATACATACATACACACACACTCACATAAATATACGTAAGCAATTATTCACACATACACCTTTACGTGAATTACCTAATACGTTATTGTTTTTAAATAGATTTATAATATTTATACAAGAATATTTATAAGTAAACTGTGAATGACATCAAGTTTTAATTTGATAGTAGAATTTAATATTGAACAGCTATTAATGAAAGTAAAAAGAAAATTGGTCCTTCGAGCCGAACTTTGGGCTCGATAAAACTGACAAAAGCGAATCTAATTAAAATTTTATTTACATTTTAAACTAGCTACCCACCCCGGATTTGCTCGCATATATTGAGAATGTATTAATGTGTTTTATACTATGTGATTTAATAATTGTGTAATGCTATTTGTAGGGTCCATTGGTGCGATGGTTGAAAGTGAACTTCTCTGAGTGCTTCTGCGCCTGGATACACGTTAAAGCTCTACGTGTATTCGTCGAGTCCGTGCTCAGGTAACATTCGATTCATTTTTTTTTTTCATAGTTTCATTCAGATTTTCATAGTTACTTCATAATTATAATTATAAGTTGATTCAATCCTTACTTATTGTAGTATACTTTGATTTCAAAGAATGTGAAATTGATACATATGTTGTATCAATTCAATTTCTCTGGCTGAATACAATTAATTATTATTACTTGATTGACACCATCAACTGTCGTAAAGTTTGGTGCAAAAATAAGGCTTTGGTGGTATTTGTGATAATGGGGGAAATCGTGATGACTTAAGTGGAACTAATACCATCTGCTTTCTGCGCGAAGGGTCGTGGGTTCGACTCCCACACCGGAAAAATATATTTGTAATTTACATTTGTATTTTTCTGGGGTCTGGGTGTTGTATGTATGTATTTACAAAAGAAAAGTATGTATATGTAATTTATTCCGTTATCTAGTTGCCATAACACAAGCTTCGGCTTAGCTTGGAACTAGATGGCGCTGTGTATAAATGTCCTGAAAATATTTATTTATTTAATAACTGTGGGTCACGGTCCAGGTACGGTCTACCGGTGAACTTCCAAGCGGTGGTGATGGTGCCCGGCCGCAAGAACAGCAAGAAGCTGCGCGACGTGCTGCAGCAGCTGTACGCGCACCTCGACCACTCTGCGCACCACCACTCGAGCGCGCAGGACGTGAGTGACGTCATCATACACCAACAGACTATAATCATCGTCCGGCTACTTGACCATTATTTGACTAACATCTCACTGTGACTACCATACCATACGCCACCCTGTTAACACCATTGACCATTGACCATCTGACCACCCAACTACTATCTTAAAACTATCACCACCAGCTACTATCTCCATCTACCACCCAACTGCTATCATTATCACCACCAACCACTATTAATAATTTAACAAAGTAGTTATATGTAATACTATTTATAATAATATTTACCACTTAAGCATGATCTTGAATTGTATTATACTCAAACTGTTTAACCTTATTTATGATTCCTGATAGTATATTTTTATTATAGCAATGTTATCTTTACAGAGTGCTGAGTTGGCCGGTCTGGGCTTTGGCTCGTCAGAATACTT
>JADANM010006225.1:793059-803255 GCA_026213755.1 Eurema hecabe
CTATTCTAGTTGTTTGTACATTTAAATCTTTATATAGATACACTCGTGCTGAGAGGGATCTGAAGGCAGCCAGGCCATATGGTGAGGGCGCTGTTATGTTCTACGAGCGTGCTGAGGTAAACAATATATGATGAGAAGGCTAAGGGCCAGGCTAGTACTACCATACTAAAAAGCAGAGTCTAGTAATAGAATCGCAAAAGAATCTTTAAGTTAAAGCACACATTATTTTAAACATCCATTTACTGCTTAGGATGGGTCTATAACTGTCTATAAGTGCTCTGAAGAATTATTATTATTATACCCTTCCTTTTTTCCCACATCTTGAATTTTCTTTTTCTCTGTAACTCCTCTTTTTTTAACCGATTCCATGCGGCGGTGTTTTTTTTGTCTTTTGTGTCTGGCGTCTACAAATGTTTCGTCCATACAGGCACCATACGCCATACACAAAAGATTTATATGGTGCCTGTATGGCATGATCCGCATGGAAACGGTTAAAAGGCAAACATAAGCTTTGCAAATGTCTAGGTAGATAATGGTAATGGTACTTCTTAAATAACTGGCTTTAAGTAATGCAATCTCATTAGAGATGTTAGATTTTGTGTTTTCAATTGATATTGATAATAAATTAAAACACTGATGTGTATTTTAATTTGTATAGTGAAAATCAGTTTAATACTTAAATATTTTGTATAACTGCGCGCACATTGGCCCCATATGTTATGATTTTTTTAATGTACCGAATAATGTATTTTGCTAAATAAATTCAGGATGCATCTTAAAATATGATATTTTGTTTTACAGGTAGCTCCCCCAGAAGATGAGCCTAAGCAATTGTACATCGCTATGACTTCTGACAGAGGTACCTCATAAAAACTTTATTTTCTTAGTTACTTCTATTTTACGACTGATTACAAAAACTTTTAAATAATTTAGAAACATATATGCATTACATTGTAATATACCTCAAGATTGTAAAAAACAGGAATAAAGACCTGTAAAGTACATAGCATATCATGATATCAGTCAAGTATTTGAACACACAATGACATGCTTAATATCTTTGCAGTTAGAACTAAGAGATAGCTGATGCATAGATAATAATATAATACACAACTAATTATGACCAATGTCAGTTTGATAGATATTCATACCTTTTCAAACTTGACAGTCTTGCCAGGTAATACACAAAACGTGGCACTACAGATAATAATGTATATTATCTGTAGTGCCACATTTTGTGTGTTTTATTTCGCAATAAGTGTAATTTCTTGACTGATTAGAAATGGGTGCATTTTAGCTGAAATCCTACTAAAATAATCTTATAAATATATATTAAACTGCTCAATATACTATGGATATCCCTCATAGAACAGCTTATAGGTTACCAGCTACCAAAAACTAAAAATATAAATAACAATTTCAGGTCTATGTGGTGCTGTTCACACTGGTGTGTCCAAAATGATCCGTGGCAAGTTGAACGAGCCCGGCGCTGAGAACATCAAAGTGATCTGTGTGGGAGACAAGTCTCGCAGCATCCTGCAGAGATTGTACGGAAAGCACATCATTAGTGTTGCTAATGAGGTGAGATTAATTTTACTAAGGGTTAGACAGTTGGACTATAATAAACTTGACAACAGAGTATAAAAAAAATTGGTCCACTTAGAAAGTAACTGTGTGGTAAGATTTGATAGCAATTGGTTTGTCAGGTATATCCGGTCTTTATTGAAAATTATGAGATTTAGCTAAGCAGAACTTGTATAATAATGGTACAGACAGATGTAAAAAATATTTTTATGTAATGGCTTAAGGTGATTGGTCTTCATCATTTATTGAAAATGCTACAACACTGGCTTGTTTTTGTAACTCAGCAATTCCTTTTTTATATCATAGATATAAATATTTAAAATCTCTGCTACCTAAAGAATACTGTAAAACTAAACGAATTTGATTCTTTTACGTGGTATCATTGACTAATTTCATTAAAATCTAAAGTAATATATTTATGCATACTAATATAATTTTTATTGTAAACAGATTGGTCGCCTTCCCCCCACGTTCCAAGACGCATGCACCATCGCTAACGCTATTCTAAACTCCGGCTACGATTTCGGCTCCGGCAAGATCATCTACAACAAGTTCAAGTCTGTTGTGTCTTATGCCCAGTCCGACTTGCCATTGTTCAGCCAGAAGGCTGTTGAGGTAATTTCCTATCTATATAAAATATTGTAAGTTTTTTTTATGTTTAGATTTTAAGTATTTCTATTATATAGTCTTATGGCTGTATTATTTTTGATAAATCTTATTAATTAAAAACTAGAAAGTCAGTTCCTAATGTTGTTTTAAATACTATTTTTTAATATATTTACTTAGCATTTTTATTTCTTTCATTTACAGAATGCCCCCAAGCTGGCTACTTATGATTCTCTGGACTCTGACGTGATGCAATCGTACATGGAATTCTCTCTCGCCTCCATGTTGTTCTACGCTCTGAAGGAAGGAGCTTGCTCTGAACAATCCTCCAGAATGACGGCCATGGACAACGCCTCCAAGAACGCCGGAGAGATGATTGAGAAACTCACTCTCACCTTCAACAGAACCCGCCAAGCCGTCATCACCAGAGAACTTATCGAAATTATCTCTGGTGCCGCCGCTTTGGACTAAAAAATTAAACAAAAAACGGTTGACAGCTGTCAAAATCAAAAGAAAAAAAAATCATGTTTCGAATTATTTATCTTTACCCATTATTCAATTTGGCGGGAACGCACCTGTCAATGTCGTTGTTAATTATCGTCAATCGTTCAGTAATAAATATGTAATCCCGTAACTGCCATAGTAAATGAGTACAGTGCTGACATTCCGAACGATGGTTTCTTGGTATGTGTAACACACGCAACACGTAACTGGCTTCAACATCTTACACATAATAAGTCACAATCGTTCTATTTCTGGCCGAACTGAACTTTGTAAGGATTAAGTGGTGGTTAGCAATAAATAAGTCTTTAGAAAAGTTGCATTTTATTACCCGACTACGGCAAAGCCAAAGGAGGGTTATGATTTTGATCAGTCAGGCTATGTATGTATGTATGTATGTTCATCTGTTCCCTCGTAACTTCTAAACCACTAATCAGAATTCGACAAATGACATATCATTAGAAGCGTCTTAATTGTCCGCTGGTTATAGGCTATATAGATTTTCACCAAATTAAATGTGGCGCCCTCTAGCGGACAAAATATACAGAGTAAAAAAATAAAGTTAAGCTAGATATGCCGTGTTTGGTATCATTTTAAAGCGCTTCACTTGTACATTTCGAATATATATATATTACTAGCATTTGCTTGTGACTTTACCTGTATTCATGGGGTACTTTTATACTTTTTCAGCGTCGTTTTTTGTCGTAGTTGGGTTTTAGTTTTTTTACTTTATCTTGTTTCATACCATAACCCTTTCAAGATAATTAAATCCAATCAAAAACATACACAACAATAAATGCCTTGGTTTGACTTCAACGACAAAAGAAGTGAGGTCTAAATGAGTGCCAATATTCAAAGGTCAATCCTTAATTCATTTATAAGTAACAGTATATCATATCATAATATGTTCTCCGCTCGCGTTTCAGGAACGCGCGTCTTCTGTTGGGATTTAAAAAACAAATTTTTAATATAGTAGCTTAATGGTAACATAATCTAAGTTACCATTAATATACATAAATAAAGGAGCTAACGTTTGTAAGGCCTATTTAAATTTACGTTTGTAAGGCCTATCTAAATTTACGTTTGTAAGGCCTATATAAATTTACGTTTGTAAGGTCTATTTTAATTTACGTTTGCAAGGCCTATTTAAATTTACGTGTGCAAGTCCTATTTAAATTTACGTTTGTAAAGCCTATATGTTTTATGTGTAACTAGTATTTTTTTCACTCGTAAATGGGTCTATTCAATAGATTCGCTTTCGTTTACAGAGAAGTACTAAAGCGAACTTAAGCAGTGTTGTCTTAACTGAGGCCATTGGGCAATGAAGAAGAGGAGTCTGATCAAAGCGCAGAAGTGCTTAGTTTACTAGGTGGCGTTCGAATTGTGTTCGAAGCGCGTATACGTGCGTCATCTCCCCGTCGTCGGCGCGTTTAAAATACGCCGTGTACTATGAGCCTCATGAGTTTTGATTACTTACTGATTCTTACATCCATGGGTACAGGGACAGGTTAGGTATTAATGTTAAGCATTCATAATAGAATCTAAATATTTAAAAATTGCCAGTTTTTTATTTATTCCTCAGTACCCATTCATCTTTTTACCTATCCCGATACCAAATTTTAGCTCTCTAGCCTCTAGGTCATTTGGAACTGAGTTAGAGTTTTGATGTATAGGTCAGTCAGTAGGTCAGTGAGAAACTCCAATGGGTTGCTCATATTACCAAATTTGCAGCAAGGCTACAGTATTATGTCTTACGGTATTCTTCTCTGGGGTAGATCAGCGGAAATTCTAACGATATTCGTTCTTCAAAAAATCTGTACGTTTTATATATAATTTAAGTAAGGGACTCATTGCGAGACCATTTTAAAGAAATTGGCATCCTAACGGTTCCGTCACAGTATATTTTTAATAATATATTACACGTGCACAAGAATGCAAACGCATACACAAAGAGAGGTGATTCTTATTAATATAATACGAGGCACAAAGATAAAATTGTTATGCCTGCCTTCCCACTTAGTAAATCAATAAATTCTTTCATGGGGCAAAGTATACTATTCTATAATAAGCTTCCTTAGAGCGTCAAGGATCTACCTTATTCCAAGTTTAGAAGCCTCGTTAAAAATGTCTAATTAAAAAGGCGTACTATACATTAAATGAATATATTGAAGATAAAAACCCTTGGAATGATCTTAACGCTCGTAGAATGGTGACCTTTTTCATTTATAAATATTACAGTCGTTGTGTATATTTACATATTTTAAAAAGAGACTACTATCAGAGTTTCTTGTCGGTTCTTCTCTGTAGAAACTGGCTTCAGAACCGGTGGTAAATGTTTTGTAATACCATGACGATTCAAAAGTGTTACTAAATGTAGCCTAATTTAATAAAGATATTTTTGACTTTGACTTTGAATAATAAAAATTAGGATTTTTGGACATTAATATCTAAATAACCGTTTGAGATTAAGTAATTAAATTTAGAATAAATGTGTACCTGTCTCGCAAATCTCAAGATATGAGCTAAATTTGATACGTTTATGTGAAATAGTTTTTCATTTATGGGGGAGTCAAAAGTGGCTCTGAATGGTTCGTGTAGGTATTATTACAAACGGTGCGGCTCGCCAGTTCTGTTTCTTCAACTTGGCTTGACACGCTTCGCGAGTCTACATATCTAAATCTCAAATTGATTTAGGTATGTTGAGTAATTTATTTAAACACATAGTTTTAGTTTTTAACCTATTCCGTGCGGCGGTGTATTTCACTAACTTTTGTGCCTGGCGTCAAACAAACATTTCGTGATGCCTCTAAGGCATCTAACGCCAGGGAGTTAGATGAGACACTAAGGGACTAACTCGCTGTAGAAAGTAGCTTTTAGCTTTATCTCGTTATTCTATTGTTTTTATCATATCATGACAGATCATTTGCAACTCAAATTCAAATGTAATCTATCGGTAAATTTAAATATAATTAAAATTTAAATTCATTCAGTGTATTAAAGTTTCGATTTGTGTGTAGTTAAAGAGATAGCTGAAGCTAAATGTCTCATTTGAAGCAGGTGTTGTAAACCTTTTTGCATTAAAATGAAACAATAAAAGCTCTCTTTTTTTAAAGCGCTTTATTTTTACAGTATAATCTTTAATTTACTATTTAATATTTGAAAAAGGAAAGGAGTAGGTTTCTATAAAGGTTTATAAGTTTAGGAAGTGCAAATAAAACAAACAAATCGTTATAATTACTATATTTTAATCTAACATAATTATCAAGTCCATAGCAGTCTTAATTTTAAAATTATTCTAAAACACGTGATAATGTCACAAAACAATCTTTTTGGATTAATATAATAACGAAACAACTTATAATTATAACCTTCCTATTCTGCCTCCATGCTTTGATAATAAGAATTATTTTTAGTACTTTTGTACCTATATTACCTGCATTTTAACTAGTTTTGAGAAAATGTCTATCTAGAAAAGTTTCCATATATTTTGTGGAAGAATATACAGATGTAAAAGACTTAAGTCCGAAAACTGAATGCCATGATTATAGCTTAGTTCAAATGAGTTGGTCCTAATGTAGATCTTTAAAGTTATTTGATGTTTTAAATTTAATTTCTATTTCCCAAACAGATGAGTTGACCGCGAGCAGGGAATTAAAATAGATTGCTGTTCTTTTAATGTGATTATATTAAGATAGATAAATATTAAAAAATTCGCTAACATATAGTAATTTACAGGAGCGGGAAAGATTTAAAGATGAGGAAAAAGCAATTTTTATATAATTATGGCAATATACCAAAGTCCAAATTTTCGAAATAGGTTTTTTACAACCTGTATATCAAACTTCCTGTTCTGTATGTAGAATGGCTTTCCAAAACTTTTATTTCAAACTAAAACCTTACATACAAATTTTATTTAAAAATAATATATGATATAATAGTGCATTAAAAATAATATGGAACTTATGCAAGTTGATAAATAAAATACATGATTGCGGTAAAATAAACTATAACACTCATTTTTATATGAATTAAAAGAATTTTTTTCCAATATTTAATTTTGTGATATTTGTATGGGTTACCTGGTTATTAACTTTAAAATATAACCTCAAACAGTCAATCAAACATTTTCTAAAACTATTTTATCAAAAAATAATGTAATATTACACAGATCGTATTAAAAGGAAAACTATAAAAGTCATAAACTCATGAAAAGCATTGAGTATTAACGTCGATAAGGCAGTACTACTTGATAAAATCGATTATATTATAACAACATTATATTATCTATATTTACAAACGCCGCCAGCGACTCGTGTATGGGTTGCCATCTGAAAAAATAAGGTTTGATTAAAACATATTTTTTGGCCATATAATTATTTACTACAAGCTCGAAATATTTTTTTAGAGATAAGATTAGATTAGAGCTACTATACCGGCCTTAACGTTTATAAAACGTTCATCCATACTAATATTATAAATGCGTAAGTAACTCTGTCTGTCTGTCTGTCTGTCTGTTACGCTTTCACGCCAAAACTTCTGAACCGATTGTAATGAAATTTGGTACACAGATGGTCTAGAGCCTGAGATAAAACATAGGCTACTTTTTAACTACAAAAACGGTTATAAGGGGGAGAAAGGGGAAGTTAAAGTTTATATGAAAGTCCACGCGGACGGAGTCGCGGGCAACAGCTAGTAGACGATATGTTAGGAAAACTTTTTAAAATAAATTTTTTCTGGACGCTTAAACAATGCCAATCTAACGCTAAGAGCTTGTGTTGTGGCTACTAGATTATGTTTAAATATGTTACATAAGTTTTATTTGAGAATGTAGAGCAGACAGTTAAGTTTAGTAAGTTAATGGATAATCTGAGTGACGTAGTTTAAGTGTGCGGCCTTAACGTAACACACTCACACCACGTACGTGGAACTGTGGTGCTGGTAGTACCACTTACTCACTGTGTTAAGGGCGTCACATGTCATTCACGCGGTGCGCATTACAGGTCGCAGGTCACTCACTCATTGTGTTAATCGCATCATGCGCCTGGTGCATAACTCACGCAGTGCGGGCACGGAGGTGCACTCGCTCACTCACCGCGGTGACGTCACTCGTGCAGCGCGGGGAGGGCGGGCGGAGTGCGCCACACGTCACTCACCGTGCAATGTGCGGTGACGTCACTCGTGCAGCGCGGGCAGCGCAGGCGGCGCGCGCGGGGGCGTGCGCCAGACGGCGGAGGAGGTGCGCTTGAGGCGCGCGCGCTCGATGGCGGGGAACAGCTCGCGCAGGTCGGCCGTGTGCGCGCGCACCGAGAACAACCGGTCGATGTGTCGCGGCGAGATGCGCGTCTGCTTGCCCAGCTGACGGAGACGGCCCTGTAATCACATCATTTTATATAGACCCTATAATAGAAACAGCTATCACATGTAGTGAGCAGTGGCTCAAAAATAAACGGAGTAAAGACTAAACAAGTAAGCCATTATTTTACCTTTCCAACGAGATACAAATATTATTTTGTGGATAGAAAATGGTAGCACAAAATCAAACTAATATGAAACACAATCTAAGCAAATAACAAGTTAAGTTAAAAATGTATAAAAAATTCCAAAGATTAAACCTACCTTGCTTGTAGACCAAGAAGGAATAGCTCTTTCAGCAGGTTCGGCTTCTTCATCAGAATTGAGATACTGGAACCCATCTTCCATATATACCGGTTCCATTGCTACATACTTGCTCGGAGTTTTCAATGGATTTGACACTGAAAATAGTAAAAATAATATTAATTTTTAATATAAGAAATCATGCATAAATTACAAATACAAATAATGATATTTTAATAATCCTTTTTCATTATATTTTAACAGTATGTATTTGTATCGATTTTTATGCTTCTGATGTTATTTTCTACTTATCATATACGAATTAATTTTCATGAAAAAACAAATTATCTGTACATACTTTTATCTCCCTCCATTCTCTGTTTGATCTTCTGTTTCTCCCTAAACTCTCTCTGTTTCATCTCAATTTCGCGGGCCATTTGAGCAGCTTCTTTTTTCGTTCTGTTATTAAATAGAGTTGGTATTTTATTATCCGGCTCAAAGGACCATGAAAGTAACCAAGTCAAAAATGTCTTTATTCAACTAGCCTACATATAGTACCACTTTTGAATCGTCATAGTATTACAAAACATTTAGCACCACCAAAGAGAGGTATATACTGGTTGGTGGTTTGATATCCTAGTATTAATACTGTGACGATATTGGCTGTTCATATACTAACTTATTACATTAACTCGCTTCTTAAAAATATACTAACTAAACATAAATATTCGAGACATTGCAATTTGCTTTCCATTCAATATCTTCTTTAGAATAAACTGATCAAGAATAAACATTTTAAACAGAATAATATTCTTATTACGGATAATTCCTTCAATTTTTTTTTTATTTTAATCGAAATATTTTCAGGACCCTTTTCACATAAGTTTCTTAACAAACTTACACAGCATTCTGATTATTTAGAATCATTGGCACATTCACACAAATTTTCACATCTATAATATTAATACGATAAGATATGTGGTATACTTGAATGATAAAAAACATCATCCTGTATAATACTCACTTGTCAGCCTCCTCTATCTGCCGGCGGCGCAGCTCGTCCGCCCTCCTCTGCTCCTCCTCGAGGCGCATCTGCCGCGCGACCTCCTCCGCCTTCCTCCTCTCCTCCATTTCGAGGACTTTGCGAGCTAGCTCTTGTTTTTTCTGTAATAGGTTATACAGGTGGTTTATAAATCTGCCTATTGCAAAATTATAATGTTTATCCTGGTACTTACATAAATTTAGCTCTCTCTTGCTTTAACATACAATGTTATCATATAATTTTGTGTCTATATATTTATATGCTATAGAAAGGACAGTGCTGGCCTACATATTTAAAAATCTCAAATAAAACATTCTGTATAATCCTTACCCTCTCCACCTCCTTAGCTCGTTCCAGTCGACCACTCTCAGCGTGTAACTGTTTCTCCAATCTCTCTTTAGCCGCAGCTTCTCGCGCAGCTCTCCTCTCTCTCTCAGCCGCTTCTCTTGCCGCGGCGGCTGCCGCCATTTTCTCTTCCCGCTTTCTGTATACAGGGTGTTGTGTTTACATAAATAATACATAGTATGCATTTATGTTCAATAATATAAATTAAAATAAATGAATTTTACCCAAAGTATAATTTGTTTTTGATGTCAATAGGGTATATGCATGTGACTTCAAATTGAACGAAATATTTTTTTTTGTAATCTTCATTGCAACAGAAACAAGCCTGTATATTTACCAATTATATCAATTGCGATTTAATGAAGAAATTTTATCTTTAAAAATACCTAATTTAAAATTCCCTCGCAATATTTTTAAAACAACAAGTGACGACATCGTCATGTTGGTGCTCACATAGAATTTATAT
The DNA here is from genome assembly GCA_026213755.1 of Eurema hecabe. Classification (NCBI taxonomy): domain Eukaryota; kingdom Metazoa; phylum Arthropoda; class Insecta; order Lepidoptera; family Pieridae; genus Terias; species Terias hecabe. The sequence continues at coordinate 803,199 of JADANM010006225.1, forward strand.
ATGTCGCAGGCGGATTGTATAACCGCCGCTTTGCAAAACGGCCCTGTTTTGTAAAAC